>JBCJKH010018300.1:0-22431 GCA_039877255.1 Loriculus beryllinus | reverse complement strand
TTAAACTTCATGAGGTTGGCATCAGCCCACCTCACAAGTGTGTCAAGGTCCCTCTGGATGGCATTCCTTCCCTCTAGTACACCTCTAACCGTGGCAAAATCTTGCTGCAGAATGAATGGTAGAAACACCATGCAAAAGGTAACAATAATACTAATAATGACAACAACAACAACGATGTCTTTTCTGAATTACTTTTTATCAGTAGACTCTTCAGTGCTTACAAAGGTAGTCAGTCCTCATTTTACAGAAGAGAACAAAAACATGGAAAATGTTTTGCATGAGTTCACGCAGCTAGTCAAAGCTGAGAGTAAAACCTGTGTCCCTGGGCTCTGATCTGTCAGCTAGGCTACAATGCCTTGAAAGAAGGAGACAAACAGGACCAGAAGTGTTAAATGTTATGAGGTCCCTTCTATGGCACAATAGCATTGATCTAAACTCAAATCTCATTCACTCCCTGGACACCTTGATATCAGGAAAAGGTTTGTCTAATTAAAGATCTGTAACTTGGCCAAAAATCCTTAACAGCAGTTCATGATTGGTGTCAGTTATGTACACACTAGACAGAATGAGCAGTGGAGGCTGGAGATAAAATTGAATATTGAATTTTGCAAGGACTTGAGACACGTGGTTTCAGGTTGGGAAGGCTGCGAACGTGTATTGCATGCAAGTCCAGCAAGGTTTACAAAAGCAGCTAGTCCAGCAAGGAAATATGTCAGAGTAGAAAAGTGGGAGAAACCACACCTACATGCTGGAGTGTGCTTTGTTTCTTGCAGCAAGGAACCAGTTATGAGTTGCACAGAATGATGAGGGGTAGCAAGAGAAGGTAGGTTAAGAGTCTGTAGTCTCTGCTGTTTCAGTCTGATTTGATGTGCGAAAGCTCAGCAAGCTCATGGAAGACACCAAAAATATTCCTTTTGTGAGAGCAAAAGGAAAAGCCTCCCACAGAGGTAAGCACTGCATGTGAGCTAAGGAAGCGGAAAGTAATTATCACATCTGTGCATGTGAATAAGTTGACAGAGTACCTTCTCTCTCCAAAAGCCACTGCCTAGCAAGATGCAGTTTCTTCTTCCCACAGCTCTGCTTTCCCTCCCTCTGTTCTCCTATTAGATACAGAGCCATAATGGGGTCTGCTGCCTCCATTCCTTTCTCCCCTGACACAATCACGGCAGAACATGCAAGCGCCAAGTCATGCAGAGAGTTTCAAAGTCTCGCTCTGTCACATCTTTCCTGCCTCACCCAAGGAGAACTCTTGCATGACTGACAGGTGTGGCTTAGTGGATTCTGGGCTGAGGTTTTAACTTCCAGTAATAAGAAGAGCATTTGTGGTCCCCTATCCCTCCTGTTTGTGATTCAGGGCTTGATGGTAACCATGTTTCAATTAGCTCATTCTGATTAGCTGTTACCTAGGGACATCACTTTGATAGGGATCCTTCATCCTGCCTGATTTTTCATTCAGTATTGGGGGGGGGGGGCCAGTGTTTTACAAACCCAAAGGGTGCTCTTTGGCACTCTTTCATGCATGTATGGGCAGGGGGGCACAATCTGCTAATCCTTATACCACTTTTGAATACATTTCCCGTGGCCAAGGGCTGCATTTACTTAGGCTGCATTTGGTAATGACAGAGATGGCAAGGGAGATCTGGAACAAGGGATACCTTCAGGATGTGAGTGTGCTTTAGGTGTTTCTCAAATTCCTTTCTCTTACCAGCAAGGAACCATTTATGCTGGTTACTTTTTCTTCTCAGTTTATACTGTAGGAGTGTACTAATTTCCTCAATTTGAAAGGACTCAGCACCTCAGAGGATCAGGACCTCTCTCTCCTTTATCTAATACCTCTATTTTTAATTCTCCATTTTGTTTTTATTTGCTGCTGTTTTCAATTCTCTGAGTTGAACACTAACCAGAGGCACAATTAGTAACTGTTCCCTTGTGATCGAGTATGGTATTAGTTGGAGATGTACTACAAAATATAGCTAAAATATGGATGATTTTATGACATTTCTCTATTACTACTCCTTTTATTAAAGTAATGAGGAAAAGCGAGATGTGAGTGACTCTTAATAGTGCAGTGATATTTGCAAACATATCAGCAAGAATGAAACTGGCCTCCGGGAAAAGAGCTTGGAGCCCCTCTCCTAACTTCCCTGGCTTCTTCCAGAGAGCACCTCTTGTTTATCCTTACTTAGCTCACCCTTGCTCCTCTTTCTCACTTGCAGTTACACCCTTTCTTCACCTGCCCCAGACCTCCATTCTACAGCTCTGCTGTGAGTGTAGTGTAGATGGCAGCTACACCACAATAGTAGCATACAAACATAGCACTGCTGAGAGGAAGGCTGTGATGGAGGTTTCTGTTGCTGGGCTCCTTGATAGCTGTTGGGAGGACGAGGAGCATGGCATGTACTGAGTAGTGAATTAATGGGTAGGTTGAAGTGGCATGTGAATGGTACAATTATCCCCATGAGAATCTATCTTCCTTTCTCTCTAGGTATACATCTCTGTATGAGGAAGTCTGAAAGAATGAGTGGTCCAAAAGTAAATAAGCATAACAGCCCAGGTGAACAGTCTAACTGAGATGTGCTTTATGTCACATAAATCCAGTTTTTATAGATGATAACTTATATGTGTTATATGGGTTTCAGGTACCCACTGAATTAACAAAATCATCAATAAGGAAAGATGGAAGGGAAGATTTACCTGATGTTACTTAAAAGAACTTAACATGACCTGTGTTTTGTGCTTCAAAGAGTAAGTGACCACGTTCTGAACCTGAGAGACTAAGAAGGCTCCAGAGATAGCTTAGAAGAACCTCTGAGTAAGCAAAAACGAAGTCATGCTACAAGGAGGAAAGGACTAAGTAGAGGCTTTTAAGCAAGAGGAAGTCGATCTTGGGAAACTTCTGACAGTGCAAAAATCCAGAGGTGGGAGTACTCAGGAGGCAAACAAAATGCTGATTGTCTGTTACACAGTTCCTGCTATACACTAAAACACCTAATACACTGAAACTGGAGGAGGTGGTGCTACAGGACTCAGATGAAGACTGAGTGTTATGCAAAGGACTAGCAGATGCTGCATGTGGTGAGACTGGTGAAGAAGCAAGACTGAAACAGTATGAATAGGTCTGGGCTCCAGGGTTTGGGTGTACTGGCAAGTGCATGGATGCTCAGAACTAAACTAATAGAGGTGCTGCAGGTGAGGAGAAACTGCAGAGCTGCATAAAGGAAGCCTGTATGCCCTCTGCATGGCACCAAGCAGTTGCTACTCATCTTTCACTTCCCCAAACACTGATATTCATATAAATCATTAAGAAAGAAAAAAGTTCCTCAAATGCATCAGGAAAGATTTTTTAGCTTTATGTTTATGAACTTAGATAAAAGAGAACTTGATATGAATCTGGAAAAGTGCCGTCTCAATTTTATCCTGCCTATCATGATATTGAGTGCAAGTGTGAATTGATTACTTCTTACTGACCCCTTCCTTTCCCTTGTCCTTTGTAAAGTTCTATTTCTCAGGGAACTCCTTTTCACTGAACAGTTCAGGCTGTTCTTTGTCCTTACAGCCTTGTGATTTCCACTTCACTAAGCCAGAAACTGCCTCTTTTGCTAATAGGTATTCTAGTTAATAATAGCAAATCCATCCACTGAGAATATTTCTGGCCTGCTTTGCAAGACAGGAATGCTGTTTTAATGGCACAATGCTGGCACACCAGTGGTAATGTTTGCACCCATTTGTGTAGCTGCATTTTGTGCACAGTCTGTGCACCCCTGAGAACTTGTGATGCCCATTGTAGCTCACCAAACAATAACTATGATGGTGGAGAGAGCATAACAATTCCATAGATAGCTAAATATCTTCTGGGTAAAAAGACTGGCTGAATTTCTATGGCACAGGATTTCTGGGTATGTGTTCACTGCCTGTTTGGGGATTTGACTATGAAGACTCCAAACCAATTTTCTCAATCAAGCTTTTGATGTTGTTGTTTTAATTATTAATTACTTAAGAATAGGTTGTCAAGGCAAGATAGATCAAGCCATCTCCCAACAGCATTCAAACTAGTCTCCAAAATAGTGAACTATAGATCTAAACAAGAAAATTACATATTTTTTCTGTTCCCAGTGTCTTCTAGACAGTGTATAATTCCTGTTTTGTTTACCTTGGCACAAATGGAGATTAACCATTGAAGGCAGTGCAACCAATCCAGTGGATGCCCACAGCCAGGAACAGATATAAGTGAGAGAGAGCCGAGGCCCTAGGAGTTCTAATGGGCCCAGAGGCAACAGATGCAGATTTAATTAAACTTTTAGTAGCTGGATTGAACAGTTAATAGGGAAGGCTATTTCAGCCTTGGTAAAATAGGGGCTATATTGCTAACTAAAAAAACATCTTGATTAAGTGAACCAGAAGAAGAGTAGTGCTGTAGTCAACAGTGGCTGTTGTCTGTAAGAGAGTAATTGGCTGCAGTAATGGACATGGCATGGGTCCCAATGCCACAGAAGCTGTTCTGTGTACTGCTGCATATCTTGAAGTTCATGGCTATCCTGGTTCTATCACAAGTGACACAAAGATGCATCCAGAAACATTATATATATATATTTTTAAGTTTGCCCTTTTTGGGCCCAGTGGATTTTTATTTCCCAGACATTCAGAGTATGAAGTTTTCATCCCCTGTTTCTTCCTTTTTGTTGAATTCAGTCAAGGATATTGAAGAATCACAAATAGGAATTTTGCATGAGCCCAACACTGACAGCATTTCTTTTTTTCTACACTCCAGTATTTAAATACAAAATGCCTTAAAAGAAATCATTATCATTATCAAAACCCTCACAAAATGGGATAAAAGTCATTCTTCCTTTATCCCTCATCCCATACATCTTCTCTGACATGCACTGTCAAGACCAAAAGCCTCAAGTTCCTTTCAGTAGAGATCTGACAAAAGAAAAAGGATGTAAGGTTGAATAATAACTGTGAGAGGAAAGGAAGTATGAAATTAAAAATATAATGGCATACAAATGTAGCCTTTTTAAATGCTAAAGAAGCAAAAAGCAAAACACTTTATTTTGCCTTGCATTCCCCCGGAAACCATTTACAGAGGTACATGAGTGCAGCAGTCAGTTTGTTGTTATACATACATAGCTTTTGGTATAATAAAAGCTATATATTGTCTTTATTTTGCCTCCTCTAATAGATTGAAGGTCTTGAGACAGACTGCAAGCCTTCACAAGGAGGGATGATAAAGAGAACATTGATACAAGAACTTGTTAAGACAAATGAGTTCAAGAGAGTGATTTATATTAAGGATCTTGTAATGTCTCCAACCCCAACACTGCCTGACAGCAGCTGCTTTTATGAAGGAAGTTAAACACAAGAGCGACTGCTGCATGGCACTCTCCGTTAGAAGGCTGCATTAATTAAACTGAATGAAGCAAAACAACAAACAGCTGGAAGGAGAAGATGAGGTAGTAGCTAATGCTATCAACTGATAAGATCTGCTACATTTCAGAGGCACATGTCATGCAGGAGTCACAGAGCCTCAGCACATTCTGTGAGATGGCATTTGGTCATTACAAGTTTCTGCTCCTGGGCCAGATGGCCTTTATTGCTGTTGCATGTTGAACAGTCTATTCTCAGATGCCAGCATTGTTGTTTTGTGGGGAGCTAAGGGTGATGTGGCAAGCTTCCCATTCTCAAATGAGCATGCTAGTGTTGCTTGATCTTGGAGGTTTACCACTGCCTCACAGCTTACTGTATTTCATATGGAGCCCATCAGTGCAAGAGCCTGCAGATTCATCTTTGAGGACCAACCTTCAGATGCATTTGAATTTCAATTCTATAAGGTTGTGCCTCCTTCTGTTATTAACAATTCCTCATTTTATCTTTCATTGGAGTGCTCCTTGAATCGATGTAAAAGCTCTAATTTAATTAGTCTCCAAGGCAGAATTAGGATGCCCAAACCCCGTGATAATACTTTGCATCCACCTCTGGTACTTCCATCATGCTCTGTTCCTTTCCTTTTTTTATATTACTCCTTGCAGGTTTTTCTTCTTACAAATCTCCCATTGGTCAAAAACATCACCAGAAAGACAGAGAAATGTTATTTTGTCTGTGGTCAAACAACAGATGTAAGTGCCATCCCCTTGATGTTTTTGAGATGCTGAGGTTGCCACAGTCTGAGCCATTACAAGCAGGAGAAAGGCTGATGAAGGGGAATGAAGTGCAGGCACCTCCTAATTGAGTCCTGTCACTTGGAGCTCTCAGTACCAGGTGTTAAAAGGTCACGGATTCTAGCTCCTTGTAGACAGAAGCAGACATGCAGCAGGTATCTAGTAACAGGAATCCACAGCACTTTTATTTTTTGTGCACTGCAGGCAGCAGAACACTTTCCAACAAACATACAGCCTCTAGCAAAGAACAAAAGCAGAACTGGACAGTCTCACAGAAAGAGAGCAAAGGAAATCAAGAATATTACACAAACCTTAATTCCAGTAAAAGTAAGGTGTGGTGAGTCGAACTAAGTGACCCTAGAAAGCAAGCCATGCTGTTTGCTGTAGGGATGGATGCTAAGAAAATAATGGTAGGCTGAGGATTGGCAGGAAAGAATATGACAAACGCTTGGGTTTAGAATCTCCCAGAAAAAGAGTAGCACAGACTTACACACACATAATCAGACTCCTCCCTCCCAACCATAACACCTCAGCAGACGATAATTGAGGAGCCTAAGTCTATTTCTAGGTACTCACAGAACTTTGTCCAGAGAACTTAGCACATAAAAAGACCAACCTGTTGAGTTGGACCAAGATGGCCTGCATCTTTCATGTCTACATAGGGACTGCAAAACTTTGGGTAATAAAGGAGAAAAAGCCCAGCTCTGTAGATTAAAAGCACCATCACTTCTCTGCTTGCTAGCACCTCATTAGCACCTCCTGGCCTCAGCTGTGTTTTAGCTTCTACATGTTAAGGAGTCAGGCTACAGACATTCTTAGAGATCTTAGAGATTTCATAACCTCGGGGTTATGAAGAAGGGGGTGATAGGGAAACAATTGTCTTTCCCATTTTAAGGAGCATGAAGAAAAATGTAAGGTAATCACACTGAACTGTTGAATAAAGAAAATTGAGGAATGTCCTGCCAACCTCTATCTAATTTTATGCATTCCAGCTAGCCACCATTAGCTTTCCAGTAAGATTTCCAGAACCAGTGTAATGTGGAACTGTACACATGTGGGAATGTACAGCGCATCCCTTAGCCTCTTTGCTGTTTAGTTTTCCTAAGGAAAGCCTGGCACACACTTCCCCTCTGAGGATGGCACTCAGCGGTGTCCAGCCCCACAGGTCATCCACAGAGCATCCCTTTGACACAACCATGCTACTCCTTCTATTCCAAGTATGTTCTCAAGGTGTCCTTGACCATGCTGATGAATTCCACTTCTCTTGCTCTATGATCCCAATTCTATGGTCTGCTAGAGGCTTTGGTGTGCACTTCCCAGGGGGTCTTACACAGCAGTGCGATTAAATTTGCATTAGTATCCGACAGTTGCATGAACTTTATCAAAGAGGTTCTTGGCATTCATACCCTGTGCTGAAGCACTAGCTGAAGCAGTTAAGAAATTCTCTCCCTCCATACATAGCCTTAACGAGGCTTTTCAGAAGCATTATTCTCCTTAGTAAAAGAGTTCGTGAATTAAGGAGTTCAGAGGATATGTAATTGGAAACAGTTCCATCAAATAATGGCTGTAGACTGGAATTCCCTTTTTGCCCTGAGGGACTCTGTTTGCAAGCCAGAAGAATATTAATTTCCATTTACAGAACCCCTCTCCTTTCTGAGCACTCAAACCGATCATTACCTGCTATGGAGACACAGCTACTTCTGGTACAGAAAGCAGCAGTGCCCTGTGATCAGAATTGCCATTTCTTCCACAAAAGCTGTTCTGCAGGTGTTAGGCTGACCAACCGAGACCAGGCCATTAGCTGGTGCCTATGACCAGAGCTCCAGTGATTTCTGTTACCCAAATGAAGTTTGACACAGAAGATCCCAAGTTTAGATATGCAAGCATGGAACAACAGCAACAAAAAAACCCAACCCTGTAATGTTACTAGGAGTTCAAGTGACTTCAGCGTTACGTTATGCTAGGGACACTGAACCTTATAGCACTGTCCCATGGCACTGGTGCTAGGATGACTTTGAAGGAAAACTAACACTTACTCCAGCACCCCTTCAGTTTTTACTGGAAGTCTTCAATCCCACTGCATGCCTAGACTGACACGCTTTGCTTATAATGGCTGACATGAGTGCATCGTGAGGAAGCATAGCTATAATCCTCTGAGCATTGCTAAACAGGCCTTTTCTGCTTGGTGAAGAAGGTCTAGCAACTGCAGACAGCACTTGTCACAGTTTGGTCACCCTGAATCTGACTTTGCTATGAATTTTGTTATCCTAAACACAAGGATCTCACTCCATTTCTTTTAAAAGAAGAGAAACATACCCTTGCAGGTGCCATGAATGCAACACAAGCAATGCCAAGTCTTATTCCTAAAGCATTTCTAACTGCCAATATTGAATTAGGTGAGCCTCAATTAATGCCTGTTCTCAGTATTTTTGCCTTTATTCTTGTATAAAGACTTCTCGTGCTTCAGTTTCTACTGGTGTGAGGAAACTAAGTTATCAATCGTAAGCTAAAGGGTAATCCAGTCAACTGCAACAATTCAGTCAGAAGTGCAGAATGACTAGGGCGAAGTGATACAGGATCACATAGAAACTTACAGACAGTCAAAAAGCAGTAGAATTGCATACTCTTGTGGGAACTCACAGAATCCAGACTGTGCACTTGCTCTTGACATCAGAATAAGTTTAAGGAAACAGTTGTCTTTCAAGGAATGCTGGTTTCTGAGGACATGCTGCAGTCAAATGTGGGATCTTCAGCTTACCTGCTATCTACAGTCAAGCAGGACAGCTCTAAGTTCCTATCAAAAATGGCTTAGTGATATGAACATTTGTTTTCTAAAGAGGTTCAGTTCAAAGGCAAAAAACCTGGCTTCTCAGGAGTTCAGGGTGGAGAAGCTAATCTGAGATTTGAAATCTGAATGGCAGCGTTCCCGTCTGCTCTGAATGACTTAAAAAGGCTAAGTCTTTCAAAGTCATCAAGAGATTTCAGGTGCTTAGTTTCCATTAACACTCTTGGAAAAGGAGTACTTAGATTCTCCTAGGCAGACTTGAATCCCTAAATTATTGTCCAGTATATTTTGCAAGAGAAAGAGTTTGTTTAGATATCCCTGGCTCAGAGCTCCTCCTTACACAGCTCTGCAGCATAGTGACTGCCAAACCCTACCTAAGAAATGGCCAGACATCGATGGCACTCTGTTTCTCTCTCTCCCCCTAACCTCCTTATAAAACACTTAAGGGATTAATGGAAGTATTTTAAAGTGTCTTACTGCTGTTATTCTAAACAGCTGTTCCACCTTAATTTTACAAAGGTATTAGCAGTGCCACTAAGGACAAGATACCTTAACTGTCTTCTTTGCCCAGCTGTGCCCTTCAAAGCTGGGGGGACTCAAGACACTTAAATTTAGCATCAAGACATTATTTTTTATCTCTTTCACATCTTGTCCATCAATCAGGTTTCTAACATCTTCCCCACCCCAACACAAATACAGTCACATATGTATCCATGGCCACCACTGCTGCGAGAGAAAGAGTACATGTGTCCCAGATCAATGAATAGCTTTGCAATGTCTTTCTCACAGCTATGGCATGAAAGCAGACATCATAATGACAGTAGATGGAGTGGGTGAGGGAGAAGAGGCGGGTGTGTTGTCACAGGTAGTTTTGAAACGTACCAGCACTGTTTTACAGGGAGGTGAACTCCTCAGGTTGAAGTTCAATTACCCTAAACTGAGATGGATCATGCTACAAACTGAGGGAGAAAACACTGCACTCAGTCCATGATGATGGACTTGCGCTGCCAGAATAACAGCATCTAGTGGCTAATCTCCAAGAGGATAGGTTGTCCATGTTAAGAACTAACACAGGTCAGTTGGAATTCAGAAGACCCTTCCAGTTAGCACAAGCATAAGGAGTTCTTGTAATCTCTCCCTGGCACCATTTGAGAATATTTGTGAACACTAGAACTGGCTAAGAAGCCACCCCCACATTTTCAGTGTATGATAAGGTCTCATGAGAACCTCTATCTTTCAATAAAATGCGACGCTTTAGAATCAGCTGCTCTTGTTCCTAGGTTTTCCATTGGAAAGTCATTTGGAAAAGTTAACCGACGTTTTAAAAATCTTTAAGTGTTCCTTCTGGGCCAAAAAAGCACTTCTTGTCACGAGAATGTGTGGACTTTTGCAATTTTTGACTAGTTGTTCTTTAATGAATTGTCATTCAGACAAAAATTCTAATGCTTTGACTTCTTTTGCTTCAACCAGAAGTGATGTGGGTCATGGCATCTTCGGAGCAAGCTGCCAGAAAACGACTCAACAATTTTGCCTCTAATTATACCCATTAACAGAGCAGGGAAACTTCCTACTCATTATTCCAAGAATAGCAACAATGCCTTTTGAAAGAGGATTAGCTGAAATTTCAAGTGTGCCAGTACTCCTCAACTCTGAAAGCTCTTCCATTGATGCCAAGCAGCAAGATTAGTCTGCAGGAGGAGGGAGCCTGCACAGCACTGATGTGGTGTTCAGAACTGATGACATAAGTTGCAATGTGATGAAAATTCCTAGCTATTTTGTGGGTAACCACAGTTATAGAAAGATGGCCTTTGTACTGGCAGGCTTGGCAGAAGAACTCACTCCTGTGGGATTTGAAAAGGCTAAAAACCTTCTTGAACCTAAAACCAGAGACAAGGCACAATGCTAAAACAACACGGAAGGTGGAAAAAGACTGTTTTCCATTTTGTGTGCATCGTATGGCCCATTGCTTTCATATTCTTTCCTCATATTGGAAATTCCACTTAAAGGACTATATGTTGTGATCAATTACAGAAGGGGATAAACCTCATTATGTGAGGGCTGCATTTTTTTTGTCTATGGTATTTGATTAGGAGAGAATGTCTCATGTTTATATGAAAGTTTGAGGTATTTGTTCCTGTTAGGCTCCCATTTTGCTGTTCTCCGTTTTCCTTTTTTCTTTCTTGTAGGAGCTATTAGTGACAATCAGTAAAAGAGATATATTGTTGCCTGTTAGAACATGTTGCAACTTTTCAGCCTCATTATCTTATTATATCAACCCAAATTAAGTATTTTGCCTATACTGCACTTCCCACCTCCTGATGTACCTTCTACCTGAATGGAAGCAGGCAAGGTATGAAGACTCAAGTGGATTGTTAATGTGTGCCTTGGGGAAAGCTAACATTTTTAATGATCCCATGAAACAGACCAAAGTCCTAGACATAGCCTTTATCTCTAGTTTTCTTTGTGCATATGTGCCATCCGCAGCGTAGTAGGAGAGATGGAGAATGTTCGGTTTAAGTAAGCTTGGAGACTGGAGGAAATAGTCCCAATGACACCTATGCATTCTCACAGAGATCTTCTTTTAGGTCGAATAGAAGAGGGTTCTTTCTCCATAGGAAGACATTAGGGGCTCCATTTCTCTGCTTTCACTATGCAAGCAGGTGTTCAGCCAGGTGCAGCTGTGCCCATTTGTACACTGCTGCAGGACTTTTATGAGTTTCAGTGGTGATTTCAGCAGAAAGGTGCTGCTTATTTGGTGTGCCAACAAATAAGTGAAGGTTCTCGCTGTGTTATTGAGGCTATATGTTCTTTTCTGGAGAGATGGAGACTGGTTAAAATACCTGTAAAGCTAATCTATTAGTAACAACTGAGCAGTACAGGTCAGCTTCATTCCTGTTCCTGTGGTTTATTAGTGATGTGAACCGTTTAATTCCAGTTCATTTTGTGTTGCCTTTGCTACTTGTAATGAATGAATTGGTTTGCTCAGACTGGAAGGGCCAGGTTTATACTGCTCAGGTTCAAGGCCTTTTTCTGGTTATATGAGTTCATTTGTTGTTCCACTGACAGTTTATATAGCTTCTGCACCCTGTCAGAGCAAGGCCAGTACCCAATTGAGATAGGCACAGAATGGTGCTTCTGAGACAGACATACTCTTCCAGGGCTACAGTTTAGGCCATGTGGAAGACCACTAGGATTCAGATGCCATTCTTTTCAAGGAGAGGTGCCCATTTCTGTTCTTTGGGGCTGTTACCCAGTAAAGGAACTTACACTGACCTTTAGGGGAGCACCTAGCCGGGCAAGCTACTGGAAAGAAGTCACTTGCACTCTGGAAAGCTTCTCCCTCATTTAAAGAGGTTTTTTGCTCTGCAGATTATCACAAATCAGGACGGGGAAAGCAGTATGGGAGGGCTAGATTTGACATCTACAAGTTTTAGTAGTCAAGCGCAGGATGTTTCTGTGTCTTCATCCCAACTCTTTGAATTCTTTGTGCTGTTTTCTTCCTCTCATGTGAAATTCTTTTGGCTGCTGTTCAATATGGTGTTAAGTACCTACTTAATCCTTTGCAGTAGTTTGAGCTGCTGAATAGAGCAGAAGCTTGGGCTATTGCTTAGAAACCAGGACTGAGGTGTTAGAAAGGTAGGAGCTTCATGCCATAGACAAGCTTGCTGTGTGACAGTGAGCATATTGTATTGACTCACTTTCCTTGAGCATCCCCCTGTGCAACTACGTGAGTGTTACTCATTTCCCTTGCAGGGGGTAGCACGAGGTGCTTGCCAGTGGGGTTTGTTAAGAGCTTTGAGAGTGCTGCCTTTGAAAGATGAACAGTTTTGCTGCAGTGAGCACTGAATGACTGGACATGTTTGACAGCACTTTGTGGAGCAAAGGAATGAGTGGGACTGTGCATTGTTGTCACAAAGGGGAGACAGTTTCTGGGACAGTTTTTGAAGTTGAATCCTATATATAATTTCAATGCAAAAATGTATTTTAATTCAGACATAATACAAGGAGCCACAACTTCAAAAACCAGAGTAGAGGCTCACTGAGGTAGCATACCGGAACATGCCTAGCACTTCCCTAGAGCCACCACTGAGCTTTGAATCTTGACAGCCTCTGGCAAAGACAGTCACATACTGACGCTTAAGAACTCCATTTTGTCTTCAAGTCAGGTTTGAGGTACAAACACTGTTTGGTGAGAGCTCTCAGGGTGGCAGTTCTAAATGGCTCACCCACATGCTATTTTTTTCAGCACCCCAAAGCAAGCATATAGGGTTTAAGACATATGGGTGACAACACAACTTCCTATCCCCACAGGTGGAACATGGACCTTGAAAAGAGAGAAGAGTAGCCTGGGAAAGCTGAAAGGAAAGAAGAACAGTGAGAGTAGTATCTGACAAAGATTAATACATTTTTGGTATTTAAATATGTTTCGATGATTGAGCCTGTAGATGGGTATGGCATTCTGAATGCAATGGCAACAGTTTGCCACTCAGAATAATACGAAATAAATTTGGAAGCTGAAACTTAGATCCAGCTTAGCAGTTTTCAGGTAAGGTTTTTGGATTTATAGCACTCTTGGGAAGAGAGAGAGAGGTTGTAAAGTCCCTCCAGATTCAGAGCAAAGGTTTTCCTCTCCAGTCACCCTGAATTAAGTAGAAGAGAGACACAGTTCACTCAGCCTTCCACATGCCATATCAGCAACTGGAAAACGACTGTTATGCACGTCATACAGGACAACCACAGGTTTCCTTTTGGCCTCCAGCACACTCATAACAGGACAACGTAAGATGGGATATGCGATAACTAAACATGAGAACATTCGTGCTGTTTTCCCCTTCAAATGGAATTTAGCCCTGGTGAGAAGTTCAGAATTGACATTGCAAAGGTCTGAAATTTCCTGTTTACCTCAGAAAACAAGCATGGCACAGGCCATGGTAGCTCAGGCTTCCCTGGGGTGCCTCAACAAATCATCGTCAAAGGGATGCGCTACAGGAGCATAGGGGTAGTATCCTTGCAGCCACCACCACTAAGCCTTTTCAAAGTGTCTTCAGCCCAAGGATCAGAGGTCTTTCCAGACATTCCTAAATGATGTGCCTAACTCCTGAAGGAGGTTCGCTGGGCTCAGTGAGGAGATGGGGCAACTAAGGACTACTGCTTTTTTTTCCCTAAAAGTGAGGCAGGCACACACCGCCTTCTAGTGCAATCTGTGCTTTCTCTTAGCATCAGCTTAGTGGGACACAGTCCCATACTGGCACACAGGCTCTGTACAGATAAGTGGGACCGTTCACACCTCTCTTGCTGTTGCTTCAGTCTTTTTGTGGCTCATGCTGGATCATACGTTGTGGACTGTATGGGAGCCACAGAATTTGCAGAACTGCAGGCCTGCACACATGATCTCTCTCTAAACCCATGTTCAGAAAGTATTCAGCATGGAACCTTTAGGGGCTCTTAACATCAGGCTGTGGGGTCTGCTACCCATAAAAAAATATTCCCATGTCAAAGCATTACAAATGTAAAAAGATTGAGGATGGAGAGGACAGCATAGGTATTGCTAGGGGAGGCTGCTGTGTGAGAAGCTGTATTTCTTATTGATTCTCTTATTTCAAGTGGCAATAAATGACATTTCTCATGCAACAGACACAAGAATAATATCTCTTCAAAAGTAGGAAGAGCCTTCATTTGAATGCGGATAGTTAACATTTGAGTCAGGACAACTCTTAAGAGCTGAACTGCCTAGGATTCACTGCATCGGACTTGAAATCAGATTACATACAAACTCAGTGGAAATACTGTTTTAGTGGGACTTGGAGGAGATCCCAGTTGAATAACAATCAGATTTCATTTCAACCCTTACTCTTGGCCAGCTGCTTCTTTTGTATGTGCTGGGAAAGATTAAAAAGTTTGGAAACAGTATTCATGTGGTGCCTTATCACAGTTCTGGGGCATTTTCTGTCTCTCTCACTGTACCCAAAGTGCTAACAGTTTAATAAGACCAGGGTTTGGGGTTTAAGAGAGTGGTGTTGAAGGATTGCATATAGCCAGCCAGGATACATTCTGTTTCAATCAAACCCATTCTGCCTGGAGAAAACTTAAAGGACAAAGGATGATTAGATGTATAATCGATGCCTACACAAGCAAGTAGGTGGTCAAAGATATTTCAAGCTTTATTTACCCTTTTCTGGCTAGTATATTGATAGCAGTTGTTATGTTTCCTCTGAAAAGAGTGAGAATTGCATAGCGGCCTCCGAACTCCTTCCTTATATTCTGAGAGACCTCGGACTCTCTACAGAGATCTTCCTGTACATCACTGGAAACCTTCAGGTCTTCTGGAATCCTTCCAGTCTTTTTGCTTATGGGGAATCTGCTAGTACATTTATAGTTTGCCTTATGTTCTATTTATATAAGCATCTAATATGGTCAACCTTTATTAGAATCTCAGATCCTGTTTCAGAGCTGTTGATAAGTGTATAGCACAGAAACATTGCCATGGCACCTACAAAGTTCTCCAACAGAGCTGGACAAACTGATTGTATCACAAAGTTCACTGGATATATTATTCATTGATTTTCACTTTATTCGCACAGCTACAGAGTGAAGGAAAACAAATTCTAAAATGACTCAATGTCATTTGCCTAGCTGCTGTATAAGAACAGAATCCTGCTTCTCTTGATATCAAGGGCTGACATTCCCATTGAACTTGTTGATTACATAGGAGCTACAAGTCTCCAAACCAGTTCCATCTGTGCATAGGCTACAGAAATGCCATCGATGCCAATACATTTACAGTTGGGTTGTGTTTTTCCTTAAGCATCCTTTTAGATGATTCTTTTCCACAAAATCCAGTCTCCCACTGGTTCTTAAATTTCATGGTAACACAAATTACAAATTCAGCCTGGGTTTTACTATTGTTTGTTTGGGTTTTTTTAAATAGCCTTATTATCTGGAAAACACATAACCCAGCTAGGCATTTTCAGCCATGTAAGCAGTGAAAGATGAGTACTCCAGACAACAGCTTAGGAATGGTACCTGAAACATGCAAATGAATCATAGCATACAGTTACACCCTTGCGGCTGAAGCAGAAAACCCCCTGTATTTTTTCTCTATTGATGCCTTTTATACAATTCAGTATTGTTTTGCAAAGAGGCTTGAGATGTCCTATGACAATAATCACTATGAAATCTCAATAAATGCTAGAAAAATATGGTCCATTCCAAGTGCAGCCTAACCATGAGACTCCAATCTGTAATGCAACCTGCTCTTCAAGATGGGAAATTCTGTCTCCATCCAACTAAGAGTCTGTCACTGTTTGGAAGTGAATGTGGGAATAGAATCCAGGCCTGAAAAGAAAGAGTCTCTTCCACTTAAGTTATTTAAAGAGCATTACTTTGGCAAGAAAAGAAAAATTATTGCTATTCTAAGACCTTGCAGGTTCCAAATTAACATCCCCTCTGGAACACACAACATACTATTCCAGTGAGGCTTGTCTGTTCTGGGTCAAAACTCTGACACTATGACCTTCATTCTATCAGTACTGTATAGTGCAGAAACAAGTAGATCACAAGAATAAAATTGTTGAGGCAGTGGTTGTTCCTAGAGATACAGGAATTACAGTGCCTAGTAACCAAGGACATAGAAACAGGGTCTGATACGTCTTATGTATTCCAGTTATTCTGTTAATTTACTTTGGAAAAAGGAGATAGTGGTATTCAACATGCCTAAAGGGGTGGAAGAATTCAATTGTTCTGCACAAAGGTGCAACACCAAAGCAAATGCCCTCAAATTCACAATGGCATCAATTACCTTGAGCTTGGGAGTTTGGAAGATACATTTTAAATTATGGAGTAAAGCAGAAACAGAAAAAATAAAGCACAGCCAAGTATGGCATTGCCCTTTATTGAGATCCATGCAGTGAAGTAGCAAAGCAGTTGATACCACAATTAGCCAGAGGATAATTTTGTAAGGGGAAGGGAAAAGGCTTTAGAATCTGCCCTTCCTTAAGGAGACAAACCTAAATTTTTTTATGTACTTGCTCCCTCAGCCTCCAGGCTCTGCCATGCTTTCTTAAAGGAGAGAGCCTGACACCAGCAGATGGAATTCCACAACAGCTGAGTTGAAAAATGCTATTAATGAGAACAACTTCTGACTTGCAAGAATTGACTTAACCTTTTTGGTTTAGTATTCAGCTTTATACAAAATGCCTGTACCTCAGGACTACAATGTGCTTTCTACCACAGACAGATACACACCAGTACTTTTACTGACATCTCTTTGGTCATTTTGTAAATATCACATAATGCATCTTTTCCTGCAAAATCAAAGTTCCTCCTGATAGAAACTGCCTATCAGAGTACCCCATCACATAGTCTGTAGTGACCACTGTTCTTTTTCTCCTGCCAAATTCTCTCTTGTTTATGACTTTTCAGATCCCAGCAAGGACCAGTGCAACTGCTGCCACAGCCGCCAGAGAGATTAATCTGTTAGCATCAAGCTTAATTTGAAAATATGGTGGGTAGAAGGAGAAATAAACACATCAGTGAAGTATGAGTGTATATGGTTTGAATAAGCACTAGATAGAGTGGTGGTGAAAGCAATTAACATTCATTGAAAAACAACTGTTATAAGAGGTACAGTGAGAAGGGGAATATATACAATGAGAATCAAGTGTGGACTGAGCTATGAGATCTGCTATTTGATAGAGAGGTCAGCTGAGAAACATGGAGCTATCAGTAGAGCTGTTTTCATCTAGTCCAGGTATGATGTTGGCCATTGTATTGAGGTAACTGTGACCAGAAAGGAGGCAGGGATAAGGGAAGTCCTGAGGAGATGCCTTTCTAGTTAAAATAGAAGGCAAGAGTATAAAAGGTAGATTTGCCTCTCAGTGTTATTTACTTGTTGGTTTTGTAAGCAAGGAAGAAGAACTTTTATCTCAAAAATAAAGAGGATGTCCTTTTCTCATCCCATTTAGGTGTTTTGTCAGTTTGCTGCCAGGATGGACATTATCCAGTGTTACTTACCTTCCACTATTAATCACTTCAGATCTTCTTGTTTTTTAATCAGGTGACTGCTGACTCTGTAGCAAGAGTTTCACTTTACAGATGGTCCCAGATCCCAGGTCCAAGATGACTTTGGAGGCATCAGCCGGCAGAGTCTAAATAGTGGTCTGCAGCTGCAGCTCAAATTCTGCCTTTCTCAAGGTGACACAGGCAGGAGCCCAGGATGGTATTCCTGCTTCTTCATACATTTTTCTGCTGTGTGAGCATGCTGGTCTCTGCTAACTGTGTAGGGAATCAGGTACTAATCCTTTAGAAGAGGAAGCAGCAGCCATGGGAAGACAGGAATTCTAGGAATGCAGAATCAAGGCACAAGGTATGAAGAATCTTATCTCCCTGTAGGGTAGGACTTGGGTGGAGCAGCATGTAAACCACATGGAAGTAGAAAACCCTGAGACTGAGTACGCCTCCTAGCCCAGGAGGGAGGGTATTCAGTCTCCATGCACATTGGGTGAGGTCTGCTTCATCACCATGAAGGAAATCCAGTGACTAATGTATCTCTGCCACAATTTGTTTGTTCTGGAGTCACCCTGAGAACAGCTATTATGTGTAGGTACTCCCTGGATGCAGGGGGCTGTGCTCCAGCTACAGGCAAGGCTGAACTTCATAGCCTACTAGTGTGATATTTGCTGTTGCCTATTCATACTTGTGCTTAGAGAATAGAAAGGAAGATGGCTGTTCTTTTTAATCCAGAGTTCTGCCTGTGTGCTTCTTACTGTTTGTCACTTGTTTGATTAAAATCTTCCTTTTTTTATTAGGTTGTTTTCCCTCTGAGAGGCTCCAGTGTCTCTTCCCAACACCTTTTCCACAGCTCTTGGATCTATTCATGTGCTATACTCTTTTATACAGAACAGCAGCTGCCAAAAGTGGAGTTTCCCCCACCACACAGCTCCCAAGGCTAAACTAGAGTCTAGGCAGAATCTGTTCATCACAAGAATTGAGATTTCAACAGCTTCTAGTGCTAAAGTAACCACAGATGCACATACTGACACTGTCTTCTCTTCCCAAGATGGGAAGTATTGTCACATCCCAGCATCTAGGGTCTGGAACTATCACTGGTGTAGCTTCACAGCTGAAGTGTGAAAGCACAGCTAGCACTTCCCGCTTATGCTTAGCACATAGTGTCGGGTCCTACAGCCCTTTTGGCACCAGGGTACTGAAGCAAACTTGTTATATCTCAGTTGTTAGAGGATTGTCCAATTGTAAGTACCACAAGGTTCAGAAGGTCTTGTCTCAGGAGTAGAAACATCATCAGTCACTCAGCTCTTCACTCTGATACCTAGTAATTGTTTTTGCAACTTCCCTGAAATACCTCTGCAGAAATCAGGTTCTGTAGTACAGGAAAATCTCTTACATTTATATTTCCAGAACCACAGCTTTTATTTTATATATATGTATATATATGTGTGAAAAAAAAGTATATATTTATATAAAATATTTATTTTTTTTATTTGCTTACTTATTTATTTGTTTTCCCCTAAATAAATAAAACCAAGAGCTCCAGCACATAATGGGAAGCTCAAAGCTTTGTCAAGTAGAGAACACTAATGGATTTGTAAGTCAGATGCTTCAGCGTGTTAAGACTCCCCACAAGGCACAAGCTGCAGTAAGGCACCAGAGAGATCCAGTAGTACAGGCAGACATAAGCAGCGCATTTAATTCAAGATGACCTGTGTGTTTTGTGACAGATGCAAGCTATATAGGTTCCTATAGTCATCACCGACTGAAGTGCTGCTCTTTTGGCCAGGCATATGAGTGTAAGATGACATTTGTATCTCGGTTCTGAGATAGGGCATGGATGAACAATTGGTGTATGCAAGGTGTCAGGTTAAGAAGTGATGTCTTCTCTATTTTTGTGGTGATTTTTTTCCCACTGCTGCCACACCAGACAGGGAGTATAAAATAATCCAGCTCCTGGCACTAAGACTAATTTAAACTGTCATCATCTTGTTAAGTTGACTTGACAGCACATTGCATGTCCTACCGGTTTTAAATCCCAGGAATTATTGAGCAGTTAAGATGGAGAAAGGAAACAACTTATGTCGCTTTTCCAAGTCTTAGGATACCTCATTAATTCCACCTGCTCTTCTGCTGCCTTAGCAAGGTCAGGAGTTTATGAAGCCTCAAGAAAGTGTGAAATCTCCTCTTAACCCCAAACCAAGTATCTGTGATGGTAGAGTGCTGAGCATACAAGTTGCATCCTCTTCCCACTTGCATTAGTGCCAAATGATACTTGTCTTCCAGGGCAATTGCATATGTAAATTCAGCTGCCCTTGGTGTCAACCAGCTGTTGTGTCCACAAGCAGTCTTGAACACTGCCTACTTCCCATGTGCCAGGGCCATTGTGGAAGCACATGTGGGTGTGTGGAAGGGAAATGGGGAAATTAAATTTCCCCTGAAACAATGGTGACTATTCCTATCTGTTATGTGAGGCACTCAAGTCAGCTCTGCAAATGGTCCTGCCCTTTTCCTCTGTTCTTTCCCTTCCCACAGCAGGAGCAGCTCAGCTCTGAAGCATTCAAGAACAGGAAAATTTAGTCTTGTGCGACCACTAGGCAGTCTGTATTCTATTCTGCATTCCTAATTCTCTTTGCTCCCCTTCCCAGTTAGGACTTCCAATTGTAGCTGTCATTGATGCAACAGCCCGAGATACCTGAGAGTCTGGTACTAACTGGGTTTCCATAGCCAAGGCCCTAAACCAAAGGCCTGAAGCAGCCTTCTGCAAGCCAAGCTAAACAAAGCTGTGATTTTTCTTACTGCATTCAACTGCACTTCGTTACACAGTTTTGTGTCAAGCCTCAACAGAGTAGATTCTGAGCAGCTCAGTACTAGGCAGCGAGACTATACCCCACAGAACAATCTTGATAATCATCGGTGAGTGCATGCAGAATAAAACCACTACTGAGATTTAGTACACCAGCCCAATGTGGTAGTTACAAGCTTTTAAGTTTGTCTTTAATGGCTGGTGAAATTCACTGTCATGTTGCTCTGGTATCCAGCCTTGAATACAGAGCTGTCTGCAAGGGCACAGAAGTGCAGTGGTACAAGCAGCAAACTTGGCCATGCATTTCCATGCAGGAGCAGGTCTACAGAAGACAGTGCTGCTAAGGTGCATGAAGAGCTCAGTGATGAGCAATTTCTGTGCATGCAGCTAATTTGCATGTTTATGGGATTCTGAATTCTTGAAGAGCATTCCTTCATATAGCTTTGTGTCAGTCTCCAGTGCTCAGGGACAGTTTGATTTTAGCCTCTAGAAAATTCCAGGGCTTTCTTCCTGTACCAAGGGGTTAAGCACGAGCCACATGAGTGAGAAGCCAGTAAGAAATCTAAGCCTGATTAAAACCAGATCTAATATTCAGTCATAACAAAAATCCTTTTACTGAGTCCAATTCTGGCACTTATTCATAAAGTAAAAATAATTTATTCTTACTGAGGAAGAGACCTAAATTCCGTTTATATCTCACAGTCCCAGTAATTATGTAGTTGAGGTTGCCAATTCCACTAACACAAGCCTTAGCTTTTTTATGGTGTTCATACATATTGGCCCGAAATAGGAGAGAAGAAAAAAGGTGTTTGTTCTGCTAGCAGAGCATTCAGGCAGAGTGCTAGCTCTGGATCCCTTTAGGAGGACCACATACTCATTGGTATTAGGATGACAAACTGTAATTATTATATGAAGAACTGGAGGGGATTTGGAGAATGCTTCTGAGTGTAATTAAAGTGAACTTTTGCCAGCTATTTTCATTTTATGTAGTTATGTTATTTGAGCAAAGGAAAAAGGGCTTTTGTATAGTACAAACCAGCAGAGGTATGAAAAGATGTTTCAAAGCTACAGGAGGTCGCTCTCAGTATGCATTTCCAGACATGTAATTATTCCATTACATATAGAACCTTTAAAAGAAATTATGATATTGGAGATAATCGGAAATGAGGGATGCTGTCTTGGAAAAGGTCATATATTGTCTTGGAAAAGTAGTTTTATATTTATACACCATCTTTCCATTAAGAAATTAATAGATCCAACTTCTGTTTATGGTAATTATTTAATTTAAATGATTTCAGGAACTTACACAAACTCCCCCTCACACATGCTTCAGATTTATATAGCAGCTTCCTATTTGTGATATCTGAAGTACAGTTTTGCCTGCAACTTATTAAACCTCTGCTCACTCGCAGTGTTGCATGTGTCAGTAGAGGATCCCTTCTACATGATCAGCTGTGCACATACACTTACAATATCAGATTGCTCTTTTGTACAGTAGCTATTTTCCCTAAGTACCACTGTTCACTCTGTTAACAAGTCAGAGCAAATGATGTTGTGACTTGTCTATCACAAGTCATCAGCTGTTTCCACCATTGACAGAGGATCTAAACAAGATTGATGGTGCACACTGGGCTATTGCATACTTAAACATACGGTATTTCCTTCTATCATGGCCA
>JBCJKH010018294.1:13763-24396 GCA_039877255.1 Loriculus beryllinus | reverse complement strand
TACACAGAACAATAGTAATTTAGAAATCACTAGACTTCTAAAAAGCAACTGCATAGTGATTAAATAAACCAAGCAGACCTTGCAGTCTCTAAAGAAGCTCTGACAAACCAGAAAACATAGGATTATCCAGCAATTACTACAATATTTGGCCCAGTTTCAATGTTCAGTCATGTGTGCTCCATAAATTATTTCTGGATAATGATAAAGTTTAGTATAGACATATTGCTTAATCTACTGAAGGATGGAAGGTGATTAAAAAACTCCATCTTGATTAGTCTTATTTACAGCTACTTAGAAACCAACCATTTTAAAAATAAACTGGCAGGTCTATGGCAACCTTACCATGATTTATTTGGCACCAGTGGCAGGCACAGAAACAGATTATTACATATTAGAGTGCAACTCTGGCCTTCAGGATATGACATTTGATGAAAGAACAGATACGTGACATATTTTTAACTCTGTGGTTGCTTTCCCACGTGTAAAAGTTCATACTCTAGTTATTTCAGCTTGGGCACAGCTCTTCATACCAGCAGCATATGCAGCTCTTCCTTCCAAACGTCTAGATCCGTTTCTGTGCTGCTCTCAGTTTTGCAATAGTTGTTAGTAGGCTGTATAGTAAGACAGGTCAAGTAGCTGATTCAGCTGAAAAGTAATGTGATCAAGAAAAGGTACTCCTTTTTCCTCATCTGACAACTGGATTTTCCCCTCCAAATGGATACAGGCAAAGCAGGGATAAGATGTCAGGAGATGGAAAGGTAGAAGTCACTGAAGCTAACAAAAGCAATAAATAATATATACAACTAACCATTCTGCAGAGACCTCCCCATGCTACCTAATCTATTATATAATTTTATAATATATCTAGTGCTCCTTATTTATTGTGCCATTTCATTGTGTCCTGACAGTAGCATTCTTCATCAGTAAAAGCACTGCCATAGCCATGTCCTATTGAGAAATTCATTACTGCAGTTTTAGAGATTAAAACGACAGAGTGTAAATGACTTGCAGAAGGTTATAAACAAAGCTGGTATGCCAGAGCTGAAAATACAGCATGAAGATCACTCTTAGAACACACAACTGTTGACTGCACTGCTCTGGCTAAAGGTCACAGTTGCAATTCAGTAGATAACCTGACTGAAGGCAGACTGATGAACATTTTCAGCTACTGCTGGTCCTCATTTCTGTTCTTTCCCCAGATCCATCAATTCAGTTGTTCCAGGGTAACTGTTCCTGTGGCCACACAGTAAGCTGTATTCATGTATTGAGCCAAGTTAACCCTAGGGTATTTGGCTGGACGTTTTTTTCAGCCAAATCTGTCTAAGGAAAAGTTTAAACTGGCATGGCTACAAGAGGAAATATGAATCATACTACAGCCATGCTATAAAGCACTGCGGGGTAATTCACTTATCATTTATAGGCACACAGGCTAAGAAAGCAGATAGATCCAAGGTCTGAGGCAGAATAAAGGATCAGTAAAACAGTTGTGAGAGAGTGCTGGGGAGAAGGGGAATTTCACAGACAACTCGGGGGCAGAACACACATGACAAACTGAAAACCCCGGAAACATGAAGAAATTATGTGAAGAAGAAAACTGCGTTTACCTTTTATGTTTCTACAGTCCTGAAATAAATCAAGTTGAAGTAACAAGCTGACACAGCAACCAGATAGTTCTAATGTCATTAATATTTTTCAGGATTTTCTAACAATAAGAACTTCCACAGAATTCAAATGTCTCAGAACTTTCTACAATAGAGCAAACACCCACACCCAAGATTACAGCTTTTTAGAGTCATTGTTCTTGTGAAAAATTCCTCTGTACCCTAACATAGCACAGCAACATGCAGAGCAGCATATTCAGTCACTGAACAGAGAGCTGTATGAGGCAAGCTAATAACTTTTTGATTCATGGATTTGTAAATAAATGGGCTGTTTAAGGTTTCATTTTCACATAATCAAGAAAATAATGTACTTCCGTCTTCCATTGTTTAGTTTTGATCCTTATCTTGCAAGTTATTTGTAAAGAATGCATTTTTTTTTACCTATTTTGTCTCCAGATATACGTTTAAACCTGAAACTTGCTGCTTTACATAGTAATAAAATCAGAAAAGAAAGCAAGATTATTTTAGATTCTTGTGGTTATTTCACTTGACAAAATTATATTGAATCCACATAGCAACATCCAAGGAAGAAGCCCCAACTCCATGCAATGCTTTGTAGTACTGGATGCAGAGCTAGCTGCACATATGTTTTGACTTCCCATCTTGTTTTTAGCCCATATGCATGTACTGTTTTCTTGAAGCAGGCTCCTGTGTGCAAGTACAAAGATGCATAATTAGCACGTAAAAGGACAATATAGGACCCAAAGGCTAAAAAACGTTTTACATCTTAAAGGAGAAAAAAGGCCTGAGAGGTGATCCTGGCAGAAGGCAGCAGCAGCTCAGCTTCCCAGAAGTAAGGACTACTATTAATTGGCTGAATTGCTGGGCACCTGTAAAAGCCTTAGAACAGATCACTGATATCCAAAAGAACCATACTTAACAAAGAGCTCACACAGAACTCCGCAGGTTTTTCAGACAGAGGAAAGAAATATCAATTCCTGATTCCAGTGACAGTGAAACTGGGAACAAATCCAAAAGGTACTATTAAAAAGATTACTCTTACCCATCCAGAAATGAGTAAAGGGGGCAGCAGCTGCTGCTGAATTTCACATCATCTACACTTCTGCAATTGAATTTAGCATTTTCTACATCAGCTGCTGTTGAATTTAACATCTCCTTCAGGCCTAGCAATGCGCTTTGGACAATGTGGCCAAACTCAGCTGGTATCTGTAAGGATGGACACATACAGTCTCTACAATGCAGGTTAGAATTTGTAATCAGTTTAATCAATTATTTTGCAGGCAAACCCTAGATAAATTAACCAAAATAAGGATTCATCTCTATGTGGAATCAGCAACCACCAGAAGTTCAGAGATCCACTCTGATTCTGCAGTCACTTTCTGGACATGACAGCACCATAAGTCACAGCTGATCTAATACCATAACAATCAAACCCACCTAATGTATAGGTTATAATGTATAGGTTATAATGTCTAGCAGAAACACTTTATCTGTTCTACCACACTTAGCAAAGTGCTACATAAATTTTGCCTTATAGCACTGAAATTATTACCACAAAAAAAAAAAAAAGCTAGCAAAATGATTTAATGTGCTTTGTATGACAGCCATAGCCAGCAAAGAGGATCTTGCAGATTTCTCTTCCCGATCCCATCACTTGATTCAAACATGCCAGTGAAAATGTGAAAGATGTAGTAAATGAATTCATGAGTGCTATAGCTCAGACAAGAAACATTTAAATAGATGTTATTTAAGATATTGCTACAATTATGAGCCATTTTAACAATCTTGTACCATCTGCCAAAACTTCTCCTAAATGAAGTTTCTGAAAATTTTCACCCGATATTCATCATGCAAGTGCTGAAAACACTGTTGAATTAATTTACTCTATAGAAAGATCTCTTGCAAAAAAAGAAGCTTCTAATATGTCTGAGAATCCAGGCTACAAGATCTTTAGATGTTGGCAAACAAAATTTGCACTTGGCAAAGACAAGCTGTCACAGTGAAATTGAAGTCCTCTGAATCAGACAAAGTTATTCTGACAGAATATTTCTGCTACAGAAATTCTGGAATAACAATAAATCATACACAGCACATAACCATTTGCACAATCAGCATAATAAAGGCAACCAAAACAACATTGTGCCTAAAGGACAGCCTCCAATTTCCAGAGATCACTGTGATCAGTACCCTTAATTTTACATAGCTTTCCAGAACTCATGCTTCCCTGCGCACTTCAGAGCACCATTAAAAGGAAGGCCTCGAGAATCAGCCTAAGTTAAAACTTTCTGTACCACATCAGGACTCCTAAGGAATTAGACTCCTATAACTCATTTACACTCTAGGGTCCTCCTTGTCAGGTGGAAATTCATTGCAATCCATTATCATGCTACTTCCTCATAAAGTTGTTTTATAAACACTTCATGCTGGCAGCAACAGATGTCATCAAAAAAAAGAAGCTGTCCTACCCCTTCTTCAGCCTGGCTTCCAAACCTCTCCCCACCTCTCTTTGTGCCAGCATGATGCATCATGCTGCTACACAATGAATCAGATCAGTCACTCCCAATTTAATTCAGATCATTTTCCTGAACCAATATGTCATGGAGCTAAACAAATACTCCTGCCAGGATATGGAAAGGGCACTGATGAGCTGGGGAATAACAAGCAGGGAAAGAGGATAAGACTGATTCTTTCAGCATCACTACAAAATTACACAAACTTAAAATTTACCACGTTCTCAAGAGAGATTGTGGAATGTCCACCCTTAGAGATACTCAAAATTCAATTGGAAATGGCTGTGAGCAATCTCATCCATCTTTAAAGTTGGCCCTGACCTGATCAAGGGGGTGGACTAGAATAGGTCCAGAGATCCCTTCCCACCTGTACAATCCAGTGATACCAACTTGCCTACCCTGCTACAGTCTCCATTGGGGCAATAGAAACTTCTCACTGGAGAGACAAAGGTATAAAACATTAGTATGTCTCACTAACTGAGCTCTGACTCGTTTTCAACTGCATGGGCTTTAAAAGTTATTTTTTAATAAGCTGAGCATTAGAAGTGGCTAAAAATGAGGTGAAAAGCGTATGAATTAGTGGAGAATCCTTTAACCACTATTCAAAAACCTCTGTTAGTAAACTCTGCACAAGGCAGTGTATTCATACCTACCAGAGGAGTTTTGCTTTAGTAAGATAAAATGTTCCCTCATCTATATGGTTTTGAGTCCAGGTGCACAAGTCTGATAGTTTTCTATCCATTAATGCTCCCTGTTTGTGAAAATGCAAACTTTTACTGGCAGCTCCTGTTGTACCATTATTGCAATATATTAAATTAAATAAATCTCATTTTGTGAAAACAAAGTGTGTGTTTTCTAGCAGATATATTTAGTTTACAAGCATTAACAAAAAGCCATGTCTGGTTTATGATTTGTTGCTAACAATTATTTTAATTACTCAAGTAATCAGTAATTGTTTATAAATAGTAACACACTGCATGTGTAGGAGGATGACCTGTGATCCCTAGGTAACATAGCAACCTAGAAACCAGAAACCATAGCTTCTAATAGATAACACACACAACAAACCATTACAACAACAGGGCTGGAGGCAATCAATCAGTAAAATACACATTTATAAAATAACCAGTCCTCCTGATTTTCTTTTATGCCTCCTTCCTTTAACTCCTCTGAGCAGCACTGTGAAATATGTTTTCAAAGGGAACATTCCCACACCCAGATTGTTCTCAAACATATTTCTCTGCTTGATAACCTTTTAATTCTGGTCTATCCATAATTCCTCCCAACACGCACACTTTCAGAGAAGGTTCTTTTGTAGCTTGGAAAAGTTTTTGTGCGCAACAGATTAGATCACTAGAGAGGGTGAAAAAAATGCACGCAAGTTTGATGTTGCCTGCTACAGTAAGCAGAGATTTCACAATCACTGGACCACAGACATCATTCTGGCCAATGTAAGATGCCATTGCCTATATCTCTATACCAATTTTCTAGCTTTTTTTTTTATTATTATTATTATTATTATTAATTTCTTAAGCAATCCCTTCCTTCTGTACACTGACTTCTTCACATATTACACACACCAGTAATTGTAAACAGCCTCTGTTTGTCGGTGGGGAAAGGACAGTTCTCTGATGGGGAAAACACATTCTCTCCAGCACCTAATCTCTTCGCCCTGCTTTCTCTGTATTTTGTCCCTGGTCTGCCCTTCCCCTACACTGCATCTGCCATCTACTGGCATACTACTGTAAAAGAGTTTGGCATCAGAGACTTAATTTCAGGCCTTTTTATGTAAGGGCCTGCACCTAGCTCTAGTGCCAGCCCCAGCTGTTGGGAAAGTCTTTCCTCGGCCAACTCGCACCAGCAAAGCCATAACATCGACAGAGAAGCTTTCACAAACCATGACTTGTTAGAGATATGTAAGCCAGAGTCTGGGGGTTAATTTCTGTAGGTATACCCAGAGGTAAATACATTTTATAAACAGAAGTTCCCCTAAAGTAAACACATTTTCCCATCTACTTCACTTACCTTCCTAGCTTCCAACAGCCATGAAAAAGAGCTTGCCACTTACTAGAGCAGCCTCCCTGACAAAGTTCCATTGCTCAAATACATGGAGATATGAGAAACTGTTGGTGATTACAGGAACACCATTTCACAAGCAACCCATTTTTTCTTTCTGTTTTTGCCCAGGCATAAAAAAATTTAAACTCTGCCTCCTTCCCTACCCCCCCCCCAAAAAAAAAAATTAATTATATACATCTGAAGAAAGGGTCCTATAAGGAAACATGCTAATCAACCTTAAACACAGGCATTTTGGCCAATGCCACAACATTGCCTATAATTTTCTAAGCACTCCTTGGAAAAAACAAACCTTACATTTGTTACTTTTATACTGTCTCAGTTTGGAACCAAGTAGTAATGGCTCCTAAGGTGATTAACTGTTATCCTAAGGTGGTAACTTCTATCCTAAGGTGATAACTTCTACCTTAAGGTGATAACTTCTTTTTAACGGTGCTCTGAAGTGCACAGGGAAGTATGAGTTCTGGAAAGCTACGTGAAATTAAGGGATCACAGTGATCTCTGGAAGTGAAAGGCTGTCCTTTAGGCACAATAACTTCTGACTAAGTTGGCTAATGGCTCCTAAGGTGATCACGTGCTGACTTCAAGGTCTGAGTTCTGAGGGACAGTACAAAGTATAATTTTCTCATTAGAAACTTTTTTCTGCATTTTAAGTAATAGTTACACAATGCTAATAAAATAACTCCTGAAGTATGAAACTATTTATAATACAGCCTGCACTGAGGAAAAAAGAGAGATCGTCAGAAATGCTACTTCCCAAATGCTATTTCTTCAAGTTTCTTCCTTTGTTTCTTGGCAAGATGGTCAGTGCCAATGTTTCAGAAATATGTGAGCATTCCTTTCTTTGAAGTCATATGTAGACCAGCTGTTTCTTAACATTTCACTTGTATCTCATAAATAACTTGTTCTAGCCTTAGAACAGCAGAAATAAAGCTTTGTTTCTTGACAATTATTTTTCCTCAGAGCCAGAGTTGGCATTTGAGGATTTGTTTTCCTCTAATTCCTTTCTCCATGCAAATATTCCATCACTTTCTGAATCTGCTATTGCAGATTTTCTTTGTTTGATATGTACCTATTCGTTGTTTATTCAGTTTTCTGATTGAACTATCTCTGATTCAATTCCCTGTCCCTTTAACTGGGAAATGAACTCAGGTATGTTCAGCACATCCACTGAAACATGGTTTCAATCATGACCTTCCCTATGACACCTGTTGTTGTACGTAAATATTTCCAAAAGTACACAGGAAGTTTTTTAGTGCTATTTTACAGATATTGCAAGCTGACAGGTATTTTTCGCTCCTTTGAATCTCTAACCTATGCATTTACAACCATTTCACTTTCTTCTTGTTGCAAATCAGTTCTATTTCACCTTGAATTAGTGCATTAGCAATCTGAGGGTAGACTGGCGTTGAAAATTATCATTTACATTGTGCAGAAAACACTTTACTAAATGTTTCTCATGGTGCGTTGACTGCCATTAGCAATTCTATCCTCAATGTTTTATTTCTGAAAAAATTAAGACTACGCAACTACTACTATTACAACTACTGATGAAATTACAGGTGTGGGAAGGCATACTGACTGTGACAAAGGGCACAATGAAAGAAAACAAAATGTTCATTTGCTCTGCTGATCTGTTACACACACCCTGTGTGTCTGCTAAACAATAACAATGATATAAATTTCCTTTGTCGAATGCTTTAAGTCAACAACAAAAGACACAAAAATGAGGAACAGTGACAGAGCACACTATTTGTGTCAGCAAGTATTCACAACTTCATTACACTATCTTCCTCTCAAATTTGTGTTTGCTTTTGACAGCATTTGACTATACATGTTTTTCATTAGCTGGATGTCTGACACTGTGTGGTTCAAGTCACAATCATGCTCACAGGAACCACAACCAGACTTAAAAGCTTAAGGCTGTATTATGACTCTATTACATATTCACAGATAGATTTTACAACAGTGTATTTTCTGTACATAATCAGTTTAACAGATTTCTAAGGGCCTGACGCCAAGATATGGCAACACTTAAAACAAAACACGTGTTTTCAAACATTCTAGATATAAAGCACTTCATCCACTGAACATCACCTACGCTTTATTCATGATGAAAAAGTTAAAGTTCATGACTTTCTCTTTCAAGGCTGATGAATAAAATAAACGGATCTTCTTGACAGACAACCACTGCCAAAATTCCAGCTGGAATAGCCTGTTTGAATCATGTTAACTTGATCGGTAAAAGCGGCACCATCAAAAAGAAAGCGTATTAAAGGATGAAGCAGCTCCCACAGCATGCGAAAAGGCAGGCTGCAAAGTCAGGAAACAACTGAAAGCCACTATGCAAGCATCTGAAAACAGCCTCCACCCCATGTGCTTGGGTCATGGCAAGAAATACATTGGATGGAATCATAAGAACAATCTAGAAGGACAAGGTGGGGGGGGGAGGAGAAAATCATCCCACATTCTTCCCCAGAAGACAGTTGAGTAAACATCACCAATGCAGTAGCTTAACTTTTTTAATCAGGTAGTGACAATTCTTAATGAAGCCACCACAGATAGGATACTATGGCATGGGATTCTAAATGTCCATCCAGACAAGCTTCTCAACACAGTTACTTCAAAAATTACTCTGAAACTGTAACTTCACATGTGTATAAAACTTAAACAGTTCTTAAAAGCTGCAGAATGGCAAAGTTCTCTGTAAAACTATAATCTGACATCTCCACACAGGTGCATTATAAAAGGATAGTGCAGCAGGCATATCACTGACTGTTCACCCAGAGTTCTTAGCAGCTGCTATGTTGTCCTGGCATATTTACCTGCTTTTGACACCAAAATTAGGTAGATTAAAACAAGACTAAAACATGCCACTGGAGGACTGCCTATCCAAACTCATACATATTCATACACCATTCTTGTACAATTAAAGCCATTATGGAGATTGGATACTAGATACTGATTTAAATGTATGCTGATAGCTTCCTGTTCAAAACCTTAAACTGAAAATTCTTGTTAGCTGTGCAAAGAAATCTACATGATTCAATCAACTTTTCTCCTAAACGTTTCAAAACCTTCAATTAACTCTAAAAAGCAATTTTATTGAGTGTCTTGTTGTTTTAAAAAATCTAAATGTGCACTGTGGCAGAAGAAAAATGAATAAAAATTCATTTCTACTTTACTGTAAAAACACTCTAAGCAGGAGAAATAAAGAACATGGATAAGCTTAGAGTGCAGGTCACAAAAACAGGAAAAGGGAAATAGCAATAGCCACATCACTGATCTCATTCATGGGTTATACAAAACATGACAAACAGATACTCTTTAGTCTGTAAAGAGTGATTCTTTTCCACATTCTGAGAGGACCTGAAAGAAATTTTCTTCCTTCCACTTCACCCCAAATTTGTTTAAAACTGTTGTTAGTTTACAACAAAACATACATATGTATTTCTGGATTTAGTTTTGGACCTAATATTTTATTCTAATTTCTGTCCATAATGAAAATGAAACACTTTCTTTTCTTCCTTTTTATAAAATTACAGAAAATAAATTAAGAGAAAGGGAAAAAAAACAAAACCAAAACAGAACACAAAATTGAATTTGCCATTATGAGTCATAACAGAGCCATTTGAGTCCTAACACATATCAAAGGATATCTGAGTGCATACAAACTATTCACAACTGCTTAGAATCTTTTTGCTATTAACCTAATTTCCAGTAGTTAATTTTCCATACCCCCAACATACCATGTAGCCCTAATTCTGACCCTTTTGGCTTTCTACAAGTCTTTACCTGGCTACTGGCATGTGTGGCACAGGCATTACAACACAACAAAAATATTTGCTACATATAGACATTAACATGACAAATTCCTTTGTAAGAAAGAGCCTGAAAATCAAGGAAAGCATTTCCCCTCCATTATACTATTTCCTCTTTAACAATAAATCTGAGAGGGGAAAGAAAAAAAAAAAAAAGGACAAAAAAGCAAAAAGTCTAATTATAGCAGAGAGTTTTTCCTCTTACATTGAGTACGTGTGAGATCACAAGTAAAATGAATCAATGTTAACAAGTGAAATGAATTTGCAGACTTTAATCAAGAGGAAAAATAATGTTGTTCCTAAAGATACAGGATATAAGAGTTACAGGCTCAGTTCTCTGCTCTGCTGCAAATATTACTGTGGGGATCTGTTACAGACTGCCTGATCAAGAGGACTCTGTGGATGAAGCACTCTACACAGAGATAGGAAGAGCCTCACACTCGCAGGCCCTTGTTCTCATGGGGGACTTCAACCACCCTGATATCTGCTGGAGCGATGATACGGCAAGGCATGAGCGATCCAGGAGGTTCCTTGATTGTGTGGAAGACAACTTCCTTCTGCAAGTAATAGAGGAGCCGACAAGGAGAGGTGCCGTGCTTGACCT
>JBCJKH010018294.1:0-10873 GCA_039877255.1 Loriculus beryllinus | reverse complement strand
CTCTGCCACTAATCATACTGTAAAACTCATGCTAAATGACCACGCCAACTCTAGGCTTCTGAAGGCTGAAAACTCTCAAGCACATTCAAGCCTTAGCATTCCTATTACTATCTGAGCAAACCAGACACGGGAAGCACCAAATGGGAGGATTCTTTCCATCATCAGATATTTTGGGACAGGCTTCTTCCAAGAATTGTGCAAGTTGTTTACAAGGGTTCAGCAGGTCTGTCTTTTCCTCACCTTTCATCTAGACAGAGTCGTCACTGCCTAAATGCACTAGTGGCAAATTGTGATATCTATGGACTAATACAACCTCACATAAGGGTAGAGAACTTAAAGCATAATTGAGAAAAATTTCATTAGAGCTTTTCCAAGATGCAATATTCTTGAAGGGATAGACAAGAAAAAGTGGTTTTCAAATTTTGTCTAGACATGGTAAAAAATAATCCCTGTTTTTTCAGTGCCTGATGAATATATTCAAAGTTCCTCCCCTGTCTTCTCCCTTTCCAAAAATCTCAACAGAAACTAAGAAATTTAATCTTGCACCACTAAAATACTAGCAAATCTCTTGTCTCATTCTAAACAACCTCAGACTATGTCCACAAGTATTCATGTTAAGATTCTCCTGTCTGCCACCACTGCCAACAAGAAACCTTAACAACAGCAGCACCTATTTTCTGCTACAGTCTCTTCTCACTCCTACACCACAGTGATTAATGGATCTGCTCATCCAGGAATCACATTCTTCCATACAATTCAGGGACAAATTCTTCATTTAGAATTAAAAGCAAATACCAGGAGATCAGCATAAGAGTGGTGAGAAATTAAGAGATCTTTCAAACCCCCAGGGTGCAATTTTCAGGAGTGATTATGAGCTAGTACCTCATGCCAACGACTTTCAGTGCAAATTCTGCTCTGAAGTTGTACAGCTGTTTTTGAGAAATACCACCAGGATGATCACCAGTTCTACCTGTTAGGCTGTAAAACTGGTGATACTAGAATAGATTTTCAGGGGAAAGGAAAAAAAATGTGGGAGGAAGGGAAGAAAGGGAAATTCATTTCAGAATCACAAAGCTTTCTTTTAAAAGATGCCATCTCTTTAACATTGACTTTTGCACGGTATCTTGACCTGCTATCAAAAAGTGAAGTCTCCCTCCATTTTTTGCATTACATTTTGTACTTGAACAAACTCGTTGCCATTTATTTGTACTGCAAAGATTTTATCTTTTTTTTTTTTTTCAGCACCACCTTTATTGCTGGAGAAAGTTTAACAAGAAAATACAAAAGTCCTGCTTTAAAGATTTAAAATGTTGAGGCTTTCAGAACAGAAATTCTTTAAACTGCTAACCTCTCCGTAGTTATCTCTTGCCTACGTTATTTTGCTGATGCAGGGACTACATATACATAAACTATTGCAATAAGGGAATATGATACCCACACAAAATTCTGTTTCTCACACATGCAAAAAAAACCCCACTAAGCCTCCGCACTAAAATCATTTAAATAAATCAAATTATCCTAAATTGGGGGATGGGGAGGAAAGGGGGACACACAGGGTTTATACAAGCAGAATTTCAACAAAATGATTCACAAAATCATCGCGTACCTTCTGAGGCACAATTGCAAAATAGTCCCTGCCATATCACATGTGTGGGCTCCTTTAGACCTTTCAAAATCCTGACAAAGAAGGGCTAGAGTTCCCCGGAGCTAACAGATCTTTTAGGAGTACCAGACCTCCCCAAAGATGCCCATGTACCTCTAACCCAGCAGCAGGCAGACATATCCTTACCGCTTTGCCCAGGACCTCTCAAGTTCCACACGACCATGAAAGTCGGTTATACTTTGAGTAACACGTTATTTCAGAGCAAGGTTGTTTTACCTAAACCGAGATAACAAGAAAACTCAAAGATTCCCTATTCCAATCATTTGCACAAAATAAGTCCTTCCTTTAATTCTTGCATCAAGCCAAATAGCGTGAGACAGATAGAACATACCTTTCAGACAAGCAAGTCTGCTCAGTATCAAATGGCTCTTTATATAGGCAAACACTCAGTGCTAGGCAAGTAGGAGAAAAATAAACAAAAGGAGCTGCTTATTTAATGAGCAGTAGTTAATTAAAAAAAGAGAGAGAGATTATGTAAAAATATATTTCAGTATGAATAAGGGTATTTTTTTTTTCCCAAATAAATAGAAAAATGGAGTAATTACACTCAAAATCTGCCACAGATATGATAAAAAAATGCAGTAAACCTCCAAATGCATAACTATTCTACCAAATTACTAAATTCTGCTCTATATGTACAGGTTGAATGCATTTTAGGAAATATGTGGCCCTTCAGTGCCAGAATACTAATCTGACTGATGGTATAATGTACTACTACTAAAAAATTTTCCAACAGCCCTGTAAAGAGGGTAAATACCAAGTCCACATAGAAAAGCCTCAACTTACTTCTTTTATCTAGTAACAATTCATTAAATATAAACTAGTCTTGGCAATACCTGGACGGTGAGAGCAGCAAATGGGAATAACGTGAAAAAAGCTGTTGCTCAGAACAGCATGGCTCCTTATTATATGGTTTTTTTCTGCCATTCATGTAAATTGAGAGATTTGTGTTTATCACATTCTACCAACATGGAATGAAATCTCATCTTTAATCCTAAAATGTCTTAAAATTTTCTAAGAATCCCATTAAAAAGAGCAAAACCAAACCAAACTCACCCATTCTAACTTAGAAAGTTGTCTGTTACCTAAAGCAGCAATTTGAAGACTTAATGTGGAAATAACCTTCAGCAAATGAATTTTGTCCAAAATCCAAGTTGCCATGTTCTCCTGACTTTAAAAGAATCTTGTGATTCTGCTTGATTTCACAATCGCGTATGTCAGTCATATGAAGGTACAGAATGCCTTTTTTTATCTCCTCTGTCCTGCTGCCATTGAATATCTGGATTATGGACTTCAGCTCCAGATCAAAGAAGCATGGCATTCCACTTAACACCTAGTCTTTTCAGCAAAACTTCTTTCCAAAACTCATTACTGTCTTCAAAAACGTTAATACCTCCTTTAATTTGCTATGACATCTTGGTACATTTTTTATTTTAATTAAAACAGAAGATGGACAGATTTCCTTGGCCTCCATCCAGCTATGAAGTTCTCATGTACTTGGGACGGAACATTTGATATTGCATGTCAGATGTTTTCTCCATAACTTTGGGAAAGTGCCCCTCTAAGCAATTTTCTTCTGACACACTTCCAATAAACGCCAGGAACTAGGCTCTATCCTTCAGAATCCACCCAGCACCAACTCTACAAACTCTTTCCTCAGTTCAAGTATGAGGAGTTAAAATCAGCTATTTCACAACAAAAGTGTGGTCTGCAATTTTTTCACATTAATGGTAGCTTGAAAACATGATTTCCACAACTCCGTGTCCTGACATGAGGGACAGTACATGTACACTATGTGACTATTTCCTTCTAAACACATTCTCAGCCCCTTCCACACATTGTTTCCACACTTTACTGCTAGAAAAGTCACCTTAGCAAGGACTCAACACTGAGGCTGGGGAAAGTGTGAAGAGGAAGAAGCGCCAGAGAGGAACTTACAGACTGACCACAACCCCATTCCCCATCCACCTGGCTACTCACAGCAGGGAGGAGGTAGAGAAGTGAGGAATGAACGAGTGAAGTTGAGCTTGAGAAAGCTGGGGTGAGGGGAAGATATTTTACTTCTTGCATTTGTTTCTTACCATCCAACTCTATTTTTAATTGGCAGTACATGCAATTAATTTTCCCCAATTCAAGTCTGTCTTGTACCCGATGGCAATTGGTTGGTAAGTGATCTTCCCATCTTTCACTCAACCCAAGAGATTTCTGATCTTATTCTCTTCCCTCACTGTTGACACTAGGGGGTAGCTGGGTGGGTAGCTGGCAGCCTGCTAAGGGCAACACACAGTAGTCTAATAAAAATATTCTTTCTCTGCAAACTCAAATAACATGAAAGAATAATTGAAAGCACTGAAACAATTCTACAAAGGAGATTTAGTTTCGTCTCATGCTTTGTTGCTCTTTTTAAATTATTCCTTTATCTAGCCCAGGTTCTACTTAGCCACATCATATTTGGATAATTTTTATGTGCTTCTCACTGCATAAAGGTGCCTGTGACAGCGACAATAAACCTCATGCCAACCAAGCAGAACTTAAATAGAGACACTGGACTCAGAGTCATGTGGAAAAAATTCAGTGGAGTAGTGAGAGGAAGCCCAAAAGAAGGGGAAACTGTAGATCATCATTCTGCATGGAAGGCTAGATAGAAGCAAGGAAGACACTGGGACACATCAAAGATGCAGTAACAGAGTCAGTTCCTTTGGATAGTTCCTCCTACGGGATAAAATCCTGATGAGCGTCTGTGTCAGGCTACACTGAATATAAGAGTATCAACTGGAGGAAGATGCAACACGGACAAAAAACTAAAATCAAGGTGTGGAAGGAAAAGGCTTTAAGAAAACTTGAAATTTTCAAGTCTTTTCAAGTCTGATCAACATCTCTGGATCATTTGTACTATTTCCTTCAGTATAAAATTCTCAGTTCTTCCAAATAGTACTCTGTTGGCCATTCTGCAGCTGTTTGTGTCAGGACAGATTTTGAATCATAGCTTGGAATTAATAAAGAAACTTCACAGACAGTTTGGATATAGTGCTCAAAATATACTAGTCAAACTAAGTCAGTTTTCTTCATACTCTCAGGTTGGATCCACTTCACTTGGCTTTGTTTTTTAATCAGCCAGTTAAAGATTTTTATTTATTTATTTATTTATTTATGTTTCTGCTTCCCCCTTCAAGACTCCTGAAAATGCTTGTCTTTTAGACATCTGTCCTAAATTTGCCATTGTAAATAGCAAGACAATGCATTTTATTTCTCCAACTATTTCAAGCTCTTCAGCATCTGAACGACTCTTGCCATCTGTTGGAGACCCCTGCTGTCCTCTTCCCAGAATCTCTCTTACTCTGGATGCAGTAGAAAGTGTTTTTTATATGATTTGACCTCCCATGTAATTACATTTTCTTTCATTTTCCATCTTTACCTCCGCTTCACTTTCTGTATTACAATGTCAGCTTCATCTGTAATTTCTACAATCTTGTGTTTTCAGATAAAGCCTGTATGTCGCTATTCATATACTTTTCTCCCCATCCAAGACATAACAATCATTACTTATGAGTGCATATTGCGTTTCAATAATGAGTGCAATTATAGTAAGTGCATTTTCCTTTCAACACATCCCACCTTGCTGGTGTTTCTTTGTTATTTTCTTCCACTTGGATTTCAACCAACTTTTCTGCACATAAAGGCTTATGGTTTGGATAAGATTTGTAAGCAATTGTTTACATAAGAATTTTAAAAGTACTTATGAAGGTGCAAGCTATTCAGAAAGAAAACATTTGTGCTTATTTTAAAACATATTGTAACTGGTGTGTGTGCATGTTAAACTATTATCTTAGGCCTAAAGAACCATTACACTTCTATGTCACTTACTTCTCAGTTCCAAATTTACCCTCTTGGAACGCTGAAACACTTAGAATACAAATACTGCATATGCATTTTTATCTAAATAACATGCTAAACAGTTGATGTAACCAGGGTATGTAGTCATCCTTCCAAAACTACATCTATCTAAATGAGAGGATAGCATTTGCTTTATAAGCAGTTCAAAATAGTGTATGTTAATGAAAACATTACAAATAAAGAGTGTTCCTAAATTTATTTGCCTATATATTGCAAGCACTAAACTGAATATTTGAGACTGCCATATCAGAATTTAACCCTTCTCACTGGATATCCAAAATGAGACATGTAATTCTGAAAGGCATGAACAGGAGGAGGAAGAAGCAGTAAAGAGGAACTTCCATGGACTGACCACAATCCCGTCCCCCCTCTGCTGCTCACAGCAGGGAGGAGGTAGAGGAATGGGGAATGGAGTGAATTGAGTCTGGGAAGAAGGACAAGGTGGAGGGAAGGGGTTTTAGTTTATGTCTTCGTTGCTTAACATCCAACTCTATTTTTAATTGTCGATACAATATGCAATTAATTTTCCCCATGTAGAGTCTGTTTTACTTGTGATGGTAATTGGTAAGTGATCTTCCCTATCTTTACCTCAGCCCATGAGCTCTTTCATCCCATTTTCTCCCTCTGTCCTGTTGAGGAAGGGCAGTGAGAGAGTGTCTGGATGGGCATGTACATCAAGCTAAAGTCAATCCACAGCAATATTGCCCAATTAGCTTAAATATCTACTTTGAGAATAAAAGGGTTTGGGTTTTCTATCTTAAGTAGAATGAACACGTAAAACTAATCATTACCTAGAAATTCTGTAGTAGAAATTGCTAGATAACTTAGTTTTAAAGACTTTTTTGTCACTGGTAGGTAAGTAAATGCTCCATATCAGCACAAAAAAATACAGAACAAGATGGCTCATTCTATCTATATTTAGAAAACATGTATATCAGTCAAGGGCTGGGACAGTTCAAGGTACCTTTAAAGCTACTAGATTTGTAAAATATTTTTCTCAAAATGAGAAGACTCCTTTTTAAACAGTTGACAGAAGACTTACTTTCATTTAAGTCTGTTTTGTTAAATAACTGTGTTGGGTTGGACTCCATTAAAAAATAATAAATATGCCACAACCAAGACTAGTAACATACACTTTAAATTCCTGATGCCTCTGAAAATCAAAATCAAAGTCAAGCTAAATAAGCTTGTTCAGCACATCTTTTGTTTTATAAGAACTTACTTTTAGAATAACTAACCTCTGGTTAATTCCAGTTTAGCATTCAAAGCTTTGAGTCACCTAAAGCACTTTGAAAACCAAATTTCACATAAAAGAAAATTCCACAAATTTTGTAACATCAACACTGATCTGATCTGATCTAAAAAGAAGCTTTTGCATTTCTACAACTGCCAGAACCAAAACAGATTAATTCCCAACTAGCATAGGAACAAGGACATCAGTGACAGAATCATCACTTCCATGACACTTTGCATTTCCTTTGCAGCTGACAAACTATTTAGTTGCACCATGGAAATAGAAAGCTCACACCTACAAGCATCCAGTAAACACTCAGGAAGTGAAGTAAAAGCCGACGGGAATACTCAATTCCTCACTGTTGTGAAAGCGCAATATTACAAACTGTTGACAGCAGTGCTCTCGTTTCTAACACAGCCTCTCTTGACAAGACCAAAATGTCCTTGAGGAGCTGAGAAATGTTTCTCTCAAGACTGCTACCATAGTCAATAAATTTTTGGTAAACACTGTGCCTGTAGCCAGTGTAAAAGAACATGTTTGCAAACAGCAATACCTCTAGTACCAAAATGCAAAAATTATGATAGGATGGAAAAACAATGTAAAAAAAGCTTCCCTTCAATCTGTGAAAAATAAATCTTTTCCTTTGCTAGAACTGAGATCCTCTACGGTACACTGCAAAATGGAAACAAGAATTAAGATGCACTTGAGTAAAAGCACTTACAGCTTTTATTTTAGGTAATTATGGGCATAAATGATCCTGCTGATTTTCAGAAATCTGATTTATTAGAAGCACTTTACCCATGAAATGTAATGTCTTGATCCCTAAAGAAAGGCTTAACAGAAGCGTCTTTATACAGCTTCAATACAGCACAAAGACATAATTTTAAGAGGAATAGTACTAAGTTTGTTACATTTACACTTGGGTAGACATTTGACATGCTCATGTCTACTGAGGGCTCTCATGCTTCAGTAACAGCCATGGTAGCCTCAAGATACAAACTAGTTACTGTCAGAGTAAGCTTCTAACAGAAGGTCATGACTTTTCTTAGGTCAACTGACAGGGTCAGAAAAACATTTCACAAGACAACTGAACTGATGCAATGGCAAATACTGCTTCCTCTCAACCATGTACGCTTGCCATTTCCTTTAAAACAATTTTGGTGCCAAACCAGCCAAGAGCTAACTTAGGCAGTGTTAGAGCTGAGTTTGCTCCTCAAGGAGACAGCAAATACCAGTGCATAAAAAGACACATACAGAACTGTTTGTCTCCGATCAAAGGGAATGTGGACACCTTCTTAGCACTAATATGCAGGAAAGAGGAAAACAAGCTTTTGTACAGCAAACCCCATCTGCAGATCTGAAATAGAAGTCAGGCTCCAAGACTAACTGAGAACAACTGTTCTGCATTTAACTTTGTTCAGCTAATGAATTGTACAATTTGAAAGGAACGAATGATTCTCAGCTCCCCCTGTGCTCCACAGGCACCAATAAGAGGGGTGATAAGGCTACTGACCACCTACAGTAGAGAGAAAAACAATTCATTATCTCTCAGGTCACAGACTGGGGATTAGCCATGAGGGAAATATAACTTTTATTTTAGAACAGAGTTGAAGTGTTATCATAATTTTTTTTAAAGCAATCTGTACCAGCTGTTGTACAGTGGAACACGACATCCAGTCTGCACCAGACATTTCTTGCTCAGAGCTTAATGCAGTCATAAATTCCATGTCAGTTATTCCCCTGACCAAAGGCAAGACTCTTCATTAAGCCACCTCATTTTTTTGAGCCCCAGTTCCTTCACCAAGGTGCTTCTTTAATCCTTAGGCAGGCACAGCTGAGAGGAGGTAAGCTCATTACCTGAAGCTGAGTCTGAACACGTACCCCCCATGAGGTGTGAGCTGGCCTGTATTTCACATCTGGTATTTTGATTAGTCATCTCCTAATTACAGGATTCTTTAGTGAAATTTGAGACATATTTCTAAGAACCTACCATTAAAAAAACAAAAGGTACAAAATGAAATAAATTTTAGGATTAGTTATCCTTGGAGACTACTTTCCATTGCATATGACGTTGGACAGAATTTTGATATTGTTTTAAAACATGTGCATGACTTTTGTCCTCTTTGTAAAACAACCAACCAAAAATCCACAATGCAATAGAAAAATGGTAGCTTCCACAGGACCTAGGCAGGCATCCACATGGTTTTGGGTGGTTGTTACTGTGTTGGGAGGGTTAACAAAAGTGTTTTCAATAAATGAAAATGACTGCTAGCTTGATTGATAACAGTTAAATATGCATCAATATTGTTATGTTCAAAACAAAACAAAACAAACAAACACAGTGCTTCGTAAAAGACAATAGTTGAGATACTCAACATAGTCAGCATAGATACAGGCTGTAATCGTACGTCTGTTCAGAGTGATACTTGCAAGCTGCTTGTGCAAACTGAGAATTTTCAAATCCTTGTACTTCAATTGCTCTTCCCCAAATGGAAAGCCCATTTATTTATTTCACATAATTCCATTAATAAATACAGAAAGGTATCTTTAATGCTCTCCTGTAGCTTATTGTTTAATTGCCTATGTTAGAGAGAAACAAGTTTCCCCATGAAACTTAGGACAAAATTATCTCAAATACTGTTAGAAAAAATAAAGCGTTAAACTTTTTTCAACCATGCAAAATGCTCATTGTTTACTCCCTAAGCGCAAATATTTTTTTTATACCTTATAATCATAGAAATACCAGATGAAGGAGTCATCTGGAGGTCTCTAGCCAACTTGCTGTTCCAGGGGAGACTGCCACCAGCACAGTGTCATTCATGACTTCTGCCAAGCATTAGAAACACCCAAGGATAGGGATCCCAGAGCTACTGTGGGCAACGGGTTCTACTGCTGCACCACCCATTCAGTGAAAAAGCTTCTCCTTGTTTCTATTCTGAATTTCTGCTATTTTATTTTATTACAGAGTATCATTAGGATTTTTTTTTAATTACCACTAATAATAAAGGTGAGAAAGACAGATTTTATGCATGGATTAGTAGCTAAATTAACCTTTAACTGGTTTGGGCTATTTATTACCTTCTCAAATTCCCATCCCTGTAATGATTTTAAATTATGGTATTCATATTGAATTTCATATGAATACAAAAAATGACAGTGATTGTAAATCCCTTTCTGTTGTACCAATTTTTTGATCTTCCAGTTTTTGGACAAAAGTTTCTATCTTACCATTTTATATTAATGATGGCTCTATACCCACACCAGGCTGCACTCTATTATAAACCATTACAGATGATGCAGAAGCATAAAGCAGATCAACTTTAATAAAACATAAAAATCACCTGTTGCTACCAGATGCAAGATGTACCTTTGGAAACAAAGTGATCCATCACAACATAGAATAAAACATGTATTAACATCATCTTTTTGTTGACATAACCACATGGATAATTTAATAGTTTAAGACAAGCTGATGGGTTTGGAAAGGAAGTCAGTGGCTGCAATTCTCAGCCAATTATCTTAAGACATGCCTTGCTTCATTGTTCCTGTCCTTGAAACGTTCGTGCAAAGCTAAACATATGACACCTTGCTTAGCTTCTTGATCAGTTCGTGGTTCAATTTTGACAACAAACATCTGTTTAAACTACAAGCAACAAGATGTAAAAAAACATAATAGATGCATAAAAGGTGTAAAGCTGAAAATCCTTCTGCTCTTTGAAGTTTTGAAGGTACACACATGCATAACCCCAGAAGCACACACACATCATTTAAAAACTAAACCGAAGCTGAATCCGTAGTTATTTCCAAGAGGGAATTGTAAAATTATAGTATAGTTGGTTGGAAAGGACCTTAAGATCATCTAGTTCCAACACACCTGCCATGGGCAGGGACACCCCACACTAAACCATGCCTCCCAAGGCTTCGTCCACCCTGGCCTTGAACACCGCCAGGGATGGAGCACTCACAGCCTCTTTGGGCAACCCATTCCAGTGCCTCACCACCCTAATAGTAAAGAATTTCTTCCTCATATCCAATCTAAACCTTCCCTGTTTAAGCTTTAACCCATTACCCCTTGTCCTGTC
>JBCJKH010018293.1:0-23186 GCA_039877255.1 Loriculus beryllinus | reverse complement strand
ACCTGCCAACCAATACCCAGCCCAACCTGAGCAGCGATTTGGTCCTTCTGGGTGATTCCCTCCAGTTTATATATTGGGCATTATATGCTGTGATATGGAATATCCCTTTGGCTACTTTGAGTCAGTGTCCTGTCTTTGTTCCCTCTCAGGGCTTCTTGTTCCCCTCCTCACTTTCACAGCATGAGACTGAAAAGTCCTTGATCAGGGCAAGCATTACTGAGCAACAGCTAAAAACATTTGTGTGTTATTAGCATTGTTCTCAGTCTGAAGCTGAAACACAGCATTGCGCCAACTACTAGGAAGGAGAAAAATGACTGCTACAGCTGAACCCAGAACAGTATCTCTGTACTGGATGGTGGTGGTTAACAGATACTTAAATTTAATACTGAAATAACCAAATAACCAAAACATGGAAAATTTATCTATCAGAAGACTGCATTCTAAAATATTTTTCAGAGGATTTAGTTAATTATTTTAAAGCTTATATGGTAAACTTCATGAAGTACAAACAGGAGTTTTACTTACCAATCAGATTACCAGTACTAACAGTTAGCATTATATATTGACTTACAACATGTGATAGAGAAATTGAATTTTCATAACTCAGCAGACCTATTGTACTTTTTCTGGTGCAGGAAGTAATAGTTTTGTTACAGCAGAACTAGTCTGTGGCAGTAGGAGACCTAAAATACCTCCAATACCTGCAGTTATAGGTTTGACATTGGTTTTAAACCAATTGGTTTTAAAATTAAATTTAAAATTAAATTTAAATTTAAAATTGGTTTTAAAATTATTTTGGCCTCAGCTAGATTGATGTGCAAAGAGTTTTGATAGTCTAATACCAATAGAGAGAACTGTTTCATTCACACGAAATTAAAAAAAAAATATTTAATTAGATTAATTCTTATGAACAAAAAGAATGTAAGATTAAAGTTCACAAATTATCAACTCAATTTCACCTGTCATCACTTGGTATTATGGAAAATGTATTATAAGCTAGCCTCAGTAACACCTCTGTCTCTGAAAAAGAGTTTTTAAATGTGTATTTGCAGTTCAAGGCTAGCAATGTTGCTTTCAAGTATATAAAAGATGCCAAACTTAAAATGTTTTGTTTGTAAGCTGTGTAAAGTGTTACATACTGTGCTCATAAATGTTGGTGGTGTGTTGACAGCTTGACTTTTGCATTTTTTTAAATTCACTCTAATTCTTTAATGAAAAATGTTTCTTTTCTCTCTATATTGTTTTTTTATTTCCATCCTTTTCTTTCTGCTTTATGCATTCCTTTCCTTAGAGGAATGCTCGTTAGCTTTTTTAGCTAGACAGAAGGAAAACTAAAATTAAGGGTATTGCAGCAGTATTTTTCCTCTTGAAAATGTATTCTGTCAGGCAGGGTTAGTCTACTCTATCTTAGATGACTTTACCCATTATCAGAAAAGCCCTGAAGAGAAGACTTTTTAGCCCAACAAACACTTACACACTGTGTATATTTAGCTTTTGATTACAGAAATGAGTAAGTTTAACACCTGTTTTTAGTGAGCAGTGATCCTATCTTTCTATAAATATGCATGGGTTTATGAACATGAATTTTTGAAATGTACTTAAAAGAGTTAATGCTAGAAAGTTTTCCCATACTGCACATGTAACACTGCAGATGAAGAGTCATGAACCTTTCCCTTCCTTTTTCAATGACTATAGATATCCCAAGGGAGGTAGAGCAGGGTTCCCAAAACCAGCCAAGGCACCCTCCCAGGCTGAGCTGTGTGCAGTTCAGAGAGGCAACAGCCCTTTCTATGCTGCTGAAGGACAGTGGGAATTCACACCTTTCCTTAGCTTGGGTGCTGCGGGTGTGTTTGAGCTCTCATGTAGAATTCAAAGCATCTTTTATCTAAATTTTGGCCCAAAACAAAAGTGTTCACCAAACTTGGTTATTACAATACAGAAATACAAAATAGCTGGTCATTCTGTATATCAGCTACATTTACATCTCTCAGCTGCCAGAAGAATGTCTGTGACATTCACAGAGAAGTGTCTTGTTTGAATTATGAAGCAGCTATCTGCACTCTCAATGACATTGTTAAAAATATTTGATAATTTTAAGAACTTCAAGACCTTAAACAAAGAATTAAGTGATATACATGTACCTTATTTAGAAAGGTTCTATTTGCAGTAATGAAATGGTGCATATATATTTTGAAATCACCTCTCAATATGTTGGTGTCAGAAAGATATTTTTATATATATGTATTTTATATATATATACACACACTTTTGAAAATATATCTGATGCAAAAATGTAATGTCACCCTTTACTGTTTAACAGATCTTAAGTGATAAATATATAGTCTGTATTTTTGTGGTATTTTTGACATTTTGTCTTGGCCACTAATATTTTAGAACACGTCTCGAGTTTGTTGTAGAGCATTACTTCTTGCTTTTTTTGCAGATGACAATATGATTTCACTTGTTCTGAATTAAGTCTTTTCTTACAATACAACAGTATCTGTGTTTCCTTCCCCATGGAGGAAAATTTGTGTATTACATTTCTTCAATATCAGTTTGTATCTGAGCCTTTTTCAGTGCATTTTGCTTTAACTTTTATTGTAACAGCTTACAGTGCAATTACCAGGCATGCTTGTAAGACAACTGTACCCTAATTTGAGACACTCCAAATAACCCCAGTCAATAAACAACACCAGCGTGGCATAGACCACAGAATACTGTAGGAAAATATGCACCATGATTTTCACATTTTGCTTACAGAAGGATTCTGTAAATGTAAAAAAGAAAAAAACAAACAGCATATCTTTGGACTGCAAAAAGAGAACTGTACCATTCTACAGTTCTGAAATTAGCTGAATTTAATAAAAACCTTTAACAAGCTTCACAAATCCACAGATTTATGGGCACTTAAAAAACATGGACCTGGAGCACTTGATATAAAAGGAGAGCTTGCTAGCTGTTAGCAACAGAAGTCCTTTCCAACTTGGTGCCAGTCAACAGAGGACAACTTACGCAGACAGGCATTGTGCATTAGGCTTATTCCATTGAAGACATTTAGATATTGTCACATTTAGACATCATGAAATAACTTTCTTAGGTTCAAAATGAGTTTTTCAGGTCACAGTTAAATATTGCTAACACAGTATTCCTTTATAAGTAAGTGTAAATGTTATTGTGGACAAGAATAATCATTCAGGCTGCATAAGGCATTGTATTTGGAGGTCTTGGCTAGAGCAAACAATAATAGCAATGTTAACATCCTCTTATCAAACAAATGTGTTTAAATTCAGTGAACAGCTATTTATATCACCAGGTGCAAATGCAAAACTCATATTTATATTATCAAAGGTAAAGTAATTAACACTTTAGTTAAAAAGGGAATATTCATTTATCTCTATTTGTACGTATCTATTTACTGGTAAAGCATCCAAACACTGTTCTAGGTTTTAGGCAAAAGCAATCATGAATACATAAAAATACTCACAGTTTCCTATTAAGAGGTTACTTCTGTCTGTTGATTTACAAGCCATAATTGGGTTACCTTACGTTATAAGAGTGTGATTTGTAGCTATGTTTACTTGCTTTTTAAAATCAAAGCTTTAAAGTATATTCAGCAAAAATAGATAAAATAGCAGTTTGGCATTTCAGGTTATGTTTTCTAGTTTGTTTTTTTTTTTTTTTTTTTTCTCTTCTACCAATATAAATTTCATAGCCACCAAGTAATATTTTTGATTTTGACAAAACATGCTTTGAGAGACCAAATGTCTTGCTCTTGAGTTCTGTATGTTTATATAAGCAGGTACATAACAAGATACAGAGACAACTTGCTTATTTTGTGTCTTAGCAAAAATGTATACATAAATGAAATTTTTATTTTCTGAGGTATTTAGATCTCTTTTATACAATTTTGATTTTTCTGTTCAAAATTACACTTTAGCTGTATTGTTAATGGACTATGCACTGTGTTATCAATGATGATTTTTGAATAGTGAAGCTCTTTTTGTTATTATATCGAGAACTCAATGATAGGCTTGTCTTCTGTTTTCACTACTACTTTTTTAAAAAAAGCAGTTTGCAAAATGGAATGAAAGATTCAAGAAGGGAATTGAAAATCATTTCAGTACTTAAAATGTGAACGTAGATATTTTAAGTTTATACTGAAACTTAAAAAATACAGAATACTTTGGACATGGAATTGCTGATCACACTGTATACGTAAGAAAAAGAATAGCCAGCTTTCTCTTGTTCTGCCTATTGAGTATATCTAACACAGCCAGGGATTCAGCAGTTACATAGTGTTCAAGGATTTCACAATCATCTAACAAGTTTAAATTTGATTGAAGCAGACTAGGACCAGACTACAGACAGATTCAATTGTCTGGCTCCTGAAGGAGGTGTCTGAACCCCAGGGACTGGACTTAGGCCAGTGGCTGACAGGGCTGGGAGCTTTTCCACAGGGAGAAATGGGATGAAAAAGCTGTGGAGAAAAGGAGTGAACTAAAATGAGAGCAGACTAGTCTTATCCACCTTTCTGCTTAGACAGGGTTATTAAGTTAGAAAGTTTCTTCTCAGTATGCCTTTTTTGGTCACATCTTCAAATCTGAATGCAAACTGCATGGGGACTAAGTATTCACAGTAGCTAGAAGACTGAACAGGAAATACATAAACCATGCAAATTGCTGGAGAATAGTGCTTTTCATGAACCTCGCCTAGATGTGAAACTAGGCTGTAACTTTGCATTAGATGCATCTGTGAAGTAAGTATTCATGGCCCGAAAACCTTTCTAGTGTTCAGATTCAAATTCAAATCACCTTTTTCTACTTAAGATCTATTTTCACCTTTACCAATGTCAGATGCAGAAATTACCACAGGTGTCTTTAGATTCATGAGAGCAAAGAGAGAGCTGGACCATATATCTTCCTGATTAGGATAAAAATAAGAGTTTGTATTTATGGGTTTTACATTCAAGAGAAACTGAATCAAAAGAGTCAGTAAGCACTGAGAGCAAGGGCCAAAATCTTTGTAGGGATTGAACCCACTAAGTGGCTACAGTCCTACTTCTTTCTCCTTCCCACCCTATTTCTGCTGTTCCAAATCCTGTAAAGTGTACATAATTTCGATAGAAAACACAGGCAACTGCTTTCATAGATTTGTAGAATAATGGTTTACAACAACAACAACAAAATAATTATTATGTTCAGAAAAGCTTAAAACAATCCATAAAATGTATAACTTTAAAAATAAAACTATAATTGAGCAAAAAATAAGTGATTAGATGTGCATGTGGCTGTGCATGGTGTTTTGGTTTTAATACAGTTGATATAAGGAAGAGGTAAATTCTAGATGGAGCCAGCCAGATACTTCCGTTTGCTGTTGCTGGAAAAAGGTATGACAAGAGAAGTTCAAGACTGTATGTTTGTCTGGAATAACACCCTAACCCCAAGCAGGAGCTCAGTTTGATTGCGATTTTCTTCTTACAGAGGTAGTCTTTGTGTGGCTGCTGAAGTTCTCCAAGCCAGAGAGAGATACATGGAGTGAGCAAAGGGCAGTTAACACCTTGCAGAGCTATCAGGCTTTCTGAGGGCTCATGAAAAACCAAGAGAATAAGCTGTAGATACTGATAACTCAAAATTTACTTTCCACTCACTTTATAATATAGCACCTGATAACCGGATGATGCCAAACTAGATTTAATTAATGTAGGGGCTTTGAACAAAGCCCCAGAATTGTCAGGATAGATGAATAACTTCCCTTAACAGTTAACAAGAGTGCATATTTGGAAAAAATATTTTAAAGCAATAATTATTGTGGGATTTTTTAATTATAAAATTGCTTATGAAGTATATTTCCTAATTACTTTTAAGTATTTAAAATTATGCATACAAAGAAATTAGTTTTTCTAGAGGAATAATTTCCATGCAACCAATTTTTTCCCACAGTTTACCCAAGAAAAAATGTTACTGTATTTAATTGACTGGGGCTTTTTCGACACAAAAATTTTGTTCATAGATTTGAGTTGTGTAGGTGCTGGCCTTATCCTTTTCTGAGTCCCAAGAATCCTCATACAATCTATAAAAGGCAAAAATTTCATGAGGGAATACTGTCTTATTTTTTTCAGGAAGGAAAATCCAAATGGCCATCTGATAATAGTTCTTTAGCCAGAGTATGAGGCTTCTCCATCATTTGGCTTGTAGGCAATATTCATACCTACAACAAAGCAAATTTAGGATGTCCATACACCTAGCATGCTTTCTGGAGTCATTTTCCAAGGCAAGTTCTAGGTCATTAAACCTTCAGTGTATCCAGTCTCTCCAGTCCCCCTGGAGAGAGGGGTAACATCCCACCTACCCCAGTGGGCAGTGGAAGAGGGTGAGTGGACTCTCACACATCCCAGAAACCAGGGCTCTGGGAACAACTGAGATATGCAAGTTAAATGTGGAGGAAGATTAATTCTTACAAATCATAATTTTCATACAAATGTATCATGATTTCTCTGTATAAAATACATAGATACAGAACTGACTAGGAACTCTTTATATCACCTCAGTGTGACAAAAAATATTTTATGACCACAGTTCAGCAGTGTGCTGCATATGCAAGCAGAATTTGAAGGGTTCACCACATCAGATGCAGCTGATGCTTTCAAATCTGAGAAACAAAAAGAACATAAATGAATGCAAGCACTAAAAATAACTGTTTGATGTATCAATTGTATTAGCTTTTTAAATACTTATAAGTAAATTCTGCTCTGGTTTGGGGATAACTTCCTGATTAGGACTTGTAAGCCAAAGCAGAAAGGATGTGAAGTAGCCAGCTGGAGGTAGCTCTTCTGGGATCCAGGAAAGCCAATAAGGGCAATGTATACTTTTTTCAGAAGTCCATTCCTTAAAAGAAAAAAAAAAAAAAAAGGAAAAACTGCAGAAGATGCCAGTGTAATGAGTATTTTGAGGGAAAAGATTAGATATGTAATTAACTTTGTGATTCAGTTTAGAGTGAGACTTGTTACACGTTGTATGTTGATTAGTACATTTCTCACGAAACCTTTTTTTCTTTTTTTTTTTCTTTTTTTTTTTTCTTTTTTTTTTTGGTTTTTTTTTTTTTTTTTCGTTGTTTAATCAATGTCAGCTGGAATTAGGGAGACAGATACTATCAGGTTACGATATTTACCTCTACCACACTTTCAAAGATGTAAACTGCCATGGTCTGTGTAAAATAGAAAAGCAGAAGAAAAGTGATTGCATGAGACCTTTCTCGACAGAAAGGGAGTTACTAAGCTACTAGGACACACATACTGAGTGCATAATCTAAAACAGATGTAATGCAAGAAATAAAATGTATTTTGCCGTCCCTTAGTTGCCATCTAAATTAACTACATTTGCTTCTCATCTGCTTTGCACAGTTCCCACAGGTCAACTGATCTGTCATGTGTTGTTAAACCAGTAAATTATTTATGTACTTGCAGGTTTATGGAGACCCGTGTAAGAAGAGTTGAATCTATCCAAAATAGATTAAATTAGAAAATAATGTAAAGGTTTAGAGTTCATAGAATAAGCCAGCTGATTTTGAGGCTGAGCTAGCATTTAGAAGACATAACAAGAACATGGGGACAGGTTATTAAAAATTATCCTGTAGAAGGTTTCATAGTCTTGTAGAAGTGTGGCTTGCATTTGGATTTAATTTCACTGCATGCCAGTAATTCCATTGTTCTTTGCAAAAAGGTTTGTAGAGAAGAGGAAAGAGTGCTTGATACTAATGTAAAAGTATTTATAATCTGAGTACTTGTTTAATATTCCTAGGTGTGTTGTGGGAGAAATCCCTCCTCATTGTCAGGAAAAAAAAAAAATATATATATATATATATATTTGAATAGAAATGTTATTGTACTTGAACAAGTCTTAGAAAATTCATTACTATCAGAGTAAATGAAGAATATTCAGAAAGAAAAAGACAAGATCAGAGTTCTCATTTTACCTACCAGGGTGTATGTACTTGACAACTGAATTCCAGACTTCTGTGGGAGCACTATTCTTTGTTCTGAATCTTACAGGTTAATTCAGCATTTGAGAATACGTGCACCAACCTAATGAAGAGTCTTCCCATTCTTTTTTGTTCCCTCAACTTCATTTGTGAGCATTGTCAAGGCAAGCCCAAAGTAACATGTTGACTATTTTTTGCATTCTTGGACAAGATTTGCATTAGTGTATCATACAGCCATTGAATATAGCCTTTTCCCAAAGCTATAAATTCCATCATTTTACACACACACATATATATATATGTATACGTATGTGTAAGTTTTTTTCATCAGGCCCTAGGAAGCTCAGATTAGCAAACTTACTACTATTGGGAAAAGGAAAAAAAAAAAAGACTGTAATCAAAAGAAGAAAACGTTTCTGGCTTTTAAATATCTCAAAATCATTTATACTGACAAGTCGAAAACAATACCCAGTTTTAAAGGGAGAAAAAAAAAAAAAAGAAAAAAGAGCCTTTCTTTGTTGCTTTGTCAGTACAGTGGTTGGATAGTGTTACATTCTGCATTCTCAAATGAGATAAGAAACCACAGGTATAATTAGGAAATTACCTGATTGGCTTGTGCAAAAAAGTTCTTCCATGGGTAAATAATGTACACATACATCTAATATAATAATAATATTGAAATTCTGTCATATCAAACCTTTTTTCTTTTTGTATTTTCTGCACATTTTTTTTTCCAGCAGTAGCATAATTCTCTAAGTCTTGTCACAGCTTTGCACATAACTTTTGATTAGATAAACTGCTATTCCCAAATACTGTAGCATGTTTGTAGAATTTATTTGTTTTCTGAATTTTGCTGAGTTCCGACTTTTAGGCATTATTCCTATTTTTTATTTATTGCCAGCGCTCTTCCCATTCTTCTTAAAACTAAAGATATCTCTCCGTTAAAAAAAATAGGAGGGAAAAACTGCTGCCAACTAGTCTGGTGAAACATAGAAAATGGATTATTATTTGCAAACCTATCTTATTTATGGAGTGGCTTCTCTAAAATAATCTGGAAACCTTTGAAATAGAGCACTGCACACCTGGTGTACCCAATTCATTCCACACGTGCTAAGGATTTTATGAAAACAAATAAGCTTCAACCTGCTGTTAGCCTTATTAAAAACAGCTAAATGTTAATCTGATGTTTTCCAGAAAGAAATCAATATATCTACTCACAGAATGCAGACTGTTGAACACAAACTCAATAATTACCTTTGTTTGTCTAGTTCTCTTTAAAGCAATAAGAATTACTATATTTTATTTATAATTTTGCAAAGCAGGAAAAAGATCTTTAAAAAAAAAACAGCTTTGAAAGCAGAAAATCTCACTTTCCTAGATAGAAACTGTAATTTTGTTGGAGGACATACCAGATGTTACCATAAACTGCTGCCACTAGAAACAGATGAAAAAACCCCAACTTTATTTTACTGAAGTCTACTTGGTGTTTCACTGAACTGCAATGGATGTGTGTGTAACAGATAAAGGATACATGCAGCATCCTTGGTATGTATTTATTTCTGAATTGCACAAATTCAGGGGGTTTATTTACCTTTTCTTTAAGATTGTGAGATACATACAACTCAGGAGCAATTAGTAATAAAGAAACATTAAGTACCAGAAATTAATATCTTCAACATTTCCTGAATATTTTATTATTTTTTTTTAGCCTGTAGGGTTAATTTTATGGCTTTAGAGCAATCATTATTTATCATCTCTTGGTTTATGGGAAAGAATTAGAGTTATTAGCTATTAAATTATCCATGAAAATTTGACACTGTACTAGACCAAACAAACCCTGGGGCTTGCTGATTTTCCCAGTATGAAACATCTGTGACTTCAACTAGAGAGAACTTAACATTGTCTAATTAGATTTCTAAGATTTACAAAGCTCAAGTACTCTATTATTAGAAACCTTAAAATTTGAGCAAGAGTTGAAACTCGCATTTCCTGAAGATTATTTAAATATGTTTCTAACTGCACTGTGTGTTGCTAAAAGTACTACTGGCTTGCAATTGGTGAAGACTGCCAGGTAACGTGTTATGTCTGTAGCAACAGGAGTGCAGGAAAAAAAATGTGATCCCTACAATTGTAATAAGATGCAGCTTTCTACTTAAGTAATTAAAAATACTTAATCACTGCACTAATTATATGTTTATTCTTATATTCTAATTTAAATATAGTTTATACTCTCTCCTGGAGTCTGTTGGAACAAAAAATCAAGTTGGCATATTTTCTGCTCTGCATTACTGTCACTCATGGACAGTAACTGATAGTCATCACTTATCAGCATAGAAGAAGTGGTCTTGATTGGCTCTGATCTCAAGTCTGACAGGCAGTGAATTAGCCTGTTCTATCTCTTTCTTTGGAAACAATATGGCTTTTTAACATGGTAATTAGATATTTCATTGCATCTTCCATTATTGGATCTCAAAATGCTTCAGAAACTTCAATCTGTTAAAATAAAAATAGCATTATACCATACTAATTATTGTTGTACTTTTTTTAAAAAACCAAAAACAAAAATACCATTATTCTGAAGTTGGGAGGGTGAGGGATCACAGTTATCCCTCCACTCTTAGTTTTACCTTTTTACTTTTGCATTTGTATTGCGGCAATCTTTAATTACAGGATCCCCCTCTTGTACAAAAAGTAAATGTTGCTTGGCTAATAAGCAGCCTTTCAATATTTTGTCTTCTCATCATCATTCATTTGCATTGCTCCATATATTATTTACTGCAATCTATTTGGTTCCTGCTCTAAAGAAGAAATGATTAATTTCCTCAGGAGTTCTTTGGTAGGGCACATCACTATAATATGTTTTTCTCAAATGATAATTAATCTTCATTAATGTCCTTGGTGAGGGGTGGAATTAACCCCAATTTGTAGAAAGGAAACAATTGCTGAGAGCGTAAGGTCACAGATCTCCATAATGTGGGTAACATTTTCTGCTTAGAGTCCTAAAGTGTGACGTAAGGTTTTATTAATTAGAAAATCTTATTCATTCCTATTTAATTTGTGAGAAATAAACATTTCTGCTAACGGGATGACATCACTAAATAAGGTAATAAATTAAAAAAAGACTGTGCAATATTAGTTGTTGTTATTCACTGAAATCTCACGAAGAAAAACTGTTTCCACAGGATAGAATTCAACATAGTGAGCCAGAAAGCCATCCTCTTTTTCTGTCTGCAAAATTGTATTTCATTTATTATATATTATAGTTTCCATTTCTTTAACAAGTCAGACAGAATTTCTACAGTGAACAGCTTCCTTCATTACTGTGTTTTGATTCTGTGTGCGATCTATTCAGTGTCCTAGAAATGTTGAAGTGTTTAAGACATAGTGTATGTGATCTTGTAGTTAAGGAGTACATTATAATCTGTCTAAGCAATGTAGGCTATTTAATTTTGTGCTGTCTACAAGAGCTTGAGCTTGAGTGTTTGACTTTGTGATTTCAATAGTGTTCTTTCTACTGCTGACTTCTTTGTGTACGTCCCTTGATTTGGAAAAAGCAACAAAACAAAACAAAACAAAACAACTCCCAAACTAAAAAAGGCCCAAGAATTCTGACACGAGAATATGTTCTTCTTAAACTGGGCATTTTATCAGTGTGGTAGCAAATTGGACATTCACAAACTGCTAGTATCACAATTTTTCAGTACCTAGCTATTCCCTCAGAGGGGGTAGCTGGGAAAGACTATCTTGGGAAGAATTTTTTTCCTCATCACTCTGTGGGGTTGTTTGTGTTACCTCTTTTTTGAGTTTAGAAGGGATCTGTGGGAAATGCAGAAACACAGCAACAACGAACTCTTCTGTAATGTTAAGCTAAATGCTTCTATTTATGAAAATTATTTTTATGGAATCATATGGCATAGGTAAATTATGTAAGAATTTTGAAGCCCAGACAACCTACTCATATATCAGTTCACATAGGAACCTTAGCACAGAAGTTAACTGACGAGATTAAAGTCCTTGTTTCAAAGCTTAGGGGTTCTAAATGAATCAACATCTTTTAGCATAGGCAAAATGTCATTTTTGTAGCTCATTGTTCTTTGGGAACATTTGGGAACATTTATAAACATTTATGACCAAATATTTCCATAAATTTTAGCTTGAGTAAAAGCCTTACTATATAACGTTTTCAGCCAGGATGAATTATGCTAGTAAAGCTTGAAGGGATTGAAGAGGCAGTCTCTTTAAAGGGAATTGCATGTGATTTTAATAACGGGTGGTAATTCCAGGTTTGTTTACTATTACATTAATAAATATTGAAGAAATGACAGAAGTTATGCAACTTTGCCAGTACCATATAGTGAATCGCTCTTGCTGATTCTAAAGCTAGATCAGCTCTCAGTCTAAAATGCTTAAACCACTAAGCTTTTCTTGCGTATCAGATGCTTTTGTCAAAGTACGTTTCCCAAATGGATAATGTACCATTTGACAGCAGCTTCTGACATTTGGGTCACATCTGTAGTTTGTGGACGTCTTTCTTGACCATGTTAGAGTCTACCTGAAAGCCTGTACATTCAGTTCAAAATTCACTTTCCAACAATATTTGTAATCTGGCAAGTAGGAAACAGCAAATATAAATGGTATCTTTCACCTTAAAATCTCCCAGTTTCCAGAAACTTTCGTTTTACAGGATTTCTTGAGAATTATGTGGTTTAAGGGTAAGTAAGGAGATCCTAATCTGACCATTATGAAGCCATTTTAATGTTAACTTTATTGGTCCATGATTACTTTTTTTTTTATATGCTGATGTTTTGCTCTTGCCTTCTAGGTTTATGTATAAATATCTGTAAAATTTCTTTATTGTTCTCCCTTTTTTCTCTAAAATCAACTGTACAATTTAACATAATTTCAAAATCCTGTTGCAAGCCCACACTCAAGTGTGGTCTACTCTAGGAAAGAGATTTTGAGGGGAAGAAGTATTTTCCATATTCATAAAAAATTTAAGAGCATAAGTGCTAAAGCTGTTTTCTATTGCCACTTTTCTGCTCACTCTTGATTTATTCACTTCAGAGCAGAAAATAATAAGTAACTATATGTGTGTTTGCTTGCATCACCCTGTCATTTGCTCTCAGATCTCTGATTTATTGTTATGCATCTATGCTGAGCCTGGTGTCTGATTTCTCAAATTTTGTATCAAGTTTCCTTCCATGTCAAATTTGCCAGTTATGCTCCAGCTGAAGTTCTTGAAGTGATAAAGTGACATTTACATTACCCACAGATGTTACAGAGATCCATTAAAATGAGCAGGTGATGCCCTCTGCTTGCTAACATGGAACAGGATATGAACAGACATAATAAATACAAGAGAATACTAAGTTTTTGAATTTTGCTTTATGAATATTTTTAAGAAAGTCTATCATCTAGAACGTAATAACATGTATTTAATATTCAAAAACTGTTATTGAACACCTATTTTGCATGATTCCAACAAAATAATTGGGACATTATGCCTTTGATCCCTATATCCTTTGAGGACCATTTAGATACACTATTAATTTTTAAATTGCAAATCAAACTTATTTTTAAGAGGAACTGATGTTCTGTTTTAGAAGTGCTAAATTATTAGCATTTTGATGCTGCCACCTTCAGGCACAGAGGAGGGCAGTCGGAAGCAAAACCAGATCCTTAGTTCTAGCTAAAGCTGAACTTTTGTTACGCATAATGGGAGTGAGGGAGGAACCGTGTACTACTCATTACTAGATGAGAGCTGCTTCAGCAAGATCTAATTTCCTAGGTTATGTGTTTAGAGTATCTTAAAGAAACATGTATTCAGGCGTATGCTTAACAAAAGAAATGACAGAGAAGCTTTTGTTTGCTTAGGAGGCTGTTATATCATGTTTTTATTCATAATGAAGCTATTCGTTGACTTTGCAGGGTGGGCATGCTTGATTATAAACTTCCAGTAGTAGCACGAAAATGATGCGAAAGTGTAAATAAAAGGGAATCAAAATTTTGCAGGTTCAGATATTGTCTATTTTACTATTCAGAAACATTTAAAAACAGATACTCCATTAGGTAAGACCAAAAAGTTAGTACTGTCAAGTATCCTGACTCTGAGGGTAACTAATAACTGTTGCCTATTGAAGAGGGCAATCATGTGATGATAACTGCCCTGAAAAACTATCCTGTTCTAAAGCTTTTGAGATTCAGGAGCCAGAACGCATACCTGGAATGGATTTTAATTTCATAGAAGTGTCCAGTTGCTTTGAAGATTGTATAAACTTTTAGCATTTACCTTGATTGATCTTTAGTTTCACTTTCCTTCTTTCTAAGTACTCTATAAAAGTAGTTGCAGTATGGGCAGACTGTGGGTCACACAGATGCAAAGCATTCATTTAGCTGTTTGTGCTGCTTTTATACCTTGAGCCTTTTTGACCTCAAAGGCACTGTGATGAGCTTCTTGCTTCTGCTGTGCGTTAGAAAGGATTTACTTCTAGTTTTCATGCTTTTTGTAATTTTTTCCAAAACTTTTTAATGGCCTGCCTTATTTGATTTCCTTCACTTAAAGTGCCGGAGCTCATGGTCATCCTTTCACCACTCAGACACAGCTTCTGCTCCCTTCTGATTGCAATTTTAATCCTCATTCTTTAGCCACACTGGTTTCTTTTTGCACCTAATTTCTTTGAGACTGTTGCATTTGTTCTATGTATCAAAGAATAGTATTCTTAAACATTTTCTGCATGATTAAAGATTCAGCTTTTAACTTACATTTTTTCCTTCTGAATAATTTCTCACATTTTATTAATACCCCTGTTGGAAATTAAATATAATGGGGTTTTTATTATTATTTACTTTTTTCTTTCTTTTTACTCCTGCAAAGGTATACTGAATGTGTGTTAACTATGATTACTGATAAAGAACATCTGTTCAATAGTAACATGCTATTCTGTCTTCTTTGTATGCTGTGCATCTTCGTGTCTCATTGATTGTCATCCTTCCCTCCAGCTTCTGATCCAATTATTATTTCAATAGCCTTATTTAAGAACAGGCATTCTCATTGCATCATTTTATTTCTTAGACTTCACATTTATTGTTGCTTCACTGTCCTGAGTTTCAGTGTCAGTGTATTCTGACAATTCTCTGTTGCAGAATTTCCAACTTCTATCCTTCCCTTGAAGACAAAGGATATTTTGATTTTGTGGTTGTCAGGTACATCATGAGCACACCAAACTTCAGCACATCTTGGTTGAAGGCATTCTACAATGTCTATTGGTAACCCTCACTGTTGGTTTTAAAAACCTTGTATGACTCTTTTGATATGAAAACCCAGCAATCTGGTTTAAGGGATCCTGACCTTCCTTCATGAACTCCTCCCTTCCAGAAATGTGTCCTGGTTTCTTATACTCTCTATATGGTTTTTGGGTTTTTTTTGGTTTGGTTTGGTTTGGGTTTGTTCGGGTTTTTTTTCCACTTGGTGAATCAAACGTGCATTTTACCTTTGCCTCTTCAATAACCTTTCTGTCTTGTTTTCTGCATCCTGGGGGCAGTTTCAAGAACACTAGCACAAAGAGCCACTTTTCAGCTTCCTATGCAGTCTGGCCAATTTTGCTTCTGGTTTACTTTTCCCTGTAATGTGAGACCATGGACTCCAGGATTTACTACAAACCTATTTTGTGTACTCCCTTTGTTTTGCACTCACAGTTATGACACTCTGCATTTCTCTGTCAGATTACAAACCAAACTACATGTCTAGGAGCAAAATTGTTCATCTTTGCAGTCAGTGTCCTCCTTTCACATGGATTCCTTAGCTCAGCAGGGCTGTCCTCTGTACAAGAGGAAGATACATGTTCATCTTTTGAGAAGGACCTGCCATCATTTCTGTTCCAACGTATACATTTCCATGTCACAAGACAAGACCTTCTGATTTGGAAATGGAACTTTTCTATAATATTTAGGAAAGATTCCTTCATTCCTAGTATTATGTGTGCATTTATTTTATTCATTGTAAGAAGGAAAAGTGGTGTATTTTGTCTTGTAGCTTCACTGATTTGTTGACTTTGATGGTTTGTCCCTTCAGCATCCCACATAGCTGAACTTGCAGTATAGTCAGCCTTCTTCTCCTCCGTTTGCTGACTCACTGAGTTCTAGAGCTTTGCTTACCTACTTTGCAGAAGTATCTGGAGCCTCAGGTGAGTTTGAGATGAACAGTTCCAAGGAAGAAAGCAAGAAATATTCTTCCAGATGCTTATAGAATACCTAAAGTACATTTCTGAAAATTCTTTCTCTTCTGAGGCACAGAAATAAATTTTAACAAAATCAGAATGGAAATTGGCATGTAATATTGGGGTTGCAGAAAGAGAAGTAGGAAAATTAATTACTTTGACCCTACTTTTATGACATTCTTATCATCTCGGAATGCTCACTAAAATACTGAACACCGTTAGGTGAATATATGACGAGAGTGAATTCATTTGTTTGACAGCACTGTGATATTGTCTCACAGTTTAAAATAGGTAGATTCTTTTGGGAGCTCCCACAAAACAAACGTTTTGAGAATCAAAATTAATTAATGTTAATTAAAAGAGCTAAATGTAATAAATATTAAAAGTAATTATTTTCTCTGGCTTACTAATTTATTACCCACCATTGTTTCAACAATATGATAAAGCAATAATAAACAGTATGTTCTTTGTAGATATATGTCATCAGTTTTTTCTTTAAATTTAGATTAGTTGAATAAGCTTTTTTCCCCTTTGCGTATCACACTATTGCTAAATGGGTTTTGCCTTCCTTTTGCCTTTTGTTTTTGTGTATTCATGCTGTATATATAATCCCTATGGAGAAAATCGATAACTGGGTTGTTAACATGAAGTCATTTGTGAAGTTGAATGCGGTTAGATATGTCTTTTCAACATGTAGGGAGAATTTAATTAAAATTAAATTAAATTCTAAATTAAATTCAAGTAATAAATGGATGTTATCCAATATAATAAGCTATTCTCATAAGAAATTAACATTGTCCACTAAACTGATTTTAGGTCTTCAGGCTAGATTTTCTGGAAAATAATTATATGACTATAAAACAAAGGTAACTAAATTTAGAAGTTTTTAGATGCTTTTCTTAAGAGCGTGAAGTGCCACAACATACGAAAAAAGAAATTATTCTCCCGAATAAAGACTACTAAAATTAATTATTTCTTGTAAAATGGATAGGTTTAAAATTTGAGCTATATAGAAAAACACTGTCCATTATTAACTGGCTAAATTTAACAGTCCGTTTACAGCATATGTGCTTCTTAAGGACATCCCATTATATTTATTTCCAGTCATGATTTTATTTGGAACCAGTTAATAGTCAAATCTTTAGTAAATTAGTCTTCATATGAAATTTGAAGAATAAGAAATATATGACATACATATTTTTCATCTGAAAAGTTTTACTGTTAAAGTGTCTAGGCACGAGAGAAGTTGGATTCTAGCACTTCTAGGAGTAATGTAGAAAACAGTAGTTGCATTATTTCATGGTGGAAAAAAAATCACTTTTATTCTGTTCATACATAAGAATTAAGGAATAAAGGTGGACAAACAATCCATTTTCTAGACCTTGCTGTATTTACTTTGAAGTCAGTAACTGTGCTGTAGTTAGAAGAATGGCAGACTGATTTGAAACCAACTTGAAGTGCAGCACATGTATTTATCTGCTCTATTCTGGAAGTAATAAAATTATTGCATGCTAGTTTTGTTCTGCAAGTAAAGACTTATTTACACAGCTTAATTTAATCCTTCAGAAAGGAGAGGAAATCTCATTAGAACGAAAATAAAATTATGTATTGGAGTTTATTATTATCAACGTGCTTTACTTCAAGCTGCAACGTGCAATTTTATAGAAGGTAGGATGTTCAACTTAGATTTATTTCCTCTTAATGCAGTGGAGCTCAAATTGCTACTTTCTCATTTGCTTTTTGGATGAATGATAACAGGACAGGGAGTCTCATGTTTGGCATATTTTATTCCATATTTTATATTATGCAAAACATGTTAGACATATATTTTTACTCTTCCATTGTGGGAATTGTACATAGAATACAATAATGAAACTTGCTCTAAACAACAGAAAGAATTACAGAAAAAAAGCCAGAATGAGAAAATTATGTAGATCAAGACTCTTTTTACCTTTTGGGTCTTCAAATATTCTATGTTGACTGACAAATTGAGTGGCCTTTCTCATGTTAATCTCATAAGTTAGAAATACATTCAGCTCTCTAAGAAATATTTTAAAATAGTGAATAATAGTCAAAATGTATGAGTACTTTCCTAAGTGATCCTCTGCAGAAATATTTTTGCTCTCTTGATATACATATATATCAATTTTAGGGGTTGTTAATAAGTAGATACTTGTTATTGTGCTCTGAGGGGTCAGAGTTGGGCCATTAGACTCTATGATTAGATGCTCTTGTGAGACCCCACTTGGATTACTGTGTGCAGTTTTTCTGTCCTCAGCATAAAAAGGACATGGAACTGTTGGAGCAAGTCCAGAGGAGGGCCACAAGAATGATAAGGGGGCTGGAGCACCTCCTGTATGAAGACAGGCTGAGAAAGTTGGGGCTCTTCAGCCTGGAGAAGAAAAGCTGAATGGAGACCTCATAGCAGCCTTCCAATGTCTGAAGGAGGCCTGTAAGGATGCTGGGGAAGGGCTTTTCATTAAGGACTGTAGTGATAGGGCAAGGGGTTAAGGGTTAAAACTTAAACAGGGGAAGTTCAGATTAGATATAAAGAAGAAGTTGTTTACTGTGAGGGTGATGAGGCACTGGAATGGGTTGCTCAGAGAAGTGGTAAGTGCTCCATCCCTGGTGGTGTTCAAGGCCAGGTTGGACAGAGCCTTGGGTGACATGGTCTACTGTGAGGCATCCCTGCCCATAGCAGGGGGAGTTGGAACTAGATGATCTTAAAGTCCTTTCCAACCCTAACTATTCTATGATTCTATGAATTCAAGTCAGGGACTTCCACATCCCATGCTTAGTGTCCAAAAATCTTGAAAATTATAGGAAATCATGAAGTCATCTCTCTAAACAGACAGAAATTCACTGGTTCAAATGGCTATGACTAATTCAACTAATGCCTATTAAAATACGGAAGATGCAGACTGAAAATATTCTTTATTGATGGATTTTATTCAGCTTCAAAGAACATCTTGGTAGTTTATAATGACAGAAAGGAAAATAAACCAACATGCATTAACTGCTAGAAAAGCTTCTTTTGGGATGCAGTTTTTACAGTAGGCTAGTTTAATCCGTGATAAATGACAGCTGTATATTTAAGACTTGACCGCTGATGCCTAAGTACGTTATCACTTGGAAAGCAGTCCTATTGTGATTATATATGAATAAATATATGTGAATAAATGCAGAATAGCCACATTTTAACTGTATATGTCAGAACCAATGTCATAATTAACTTTTTAGCCCAAAATTATTTGTGGAAAAATTCAGCATCTACAAGTCTAGCTTACTTCATAGGAATTAGTGATTGTGATGCCTCTAGTCGTCTTTGTTGGTATATAGTTGTTTAAATATGTTGATGTCATCATGTCAGGGTGGCTTATCCTACTTTCCAGTTGTAAGATAGTTCTTCCTTTTCCAGATTAATAACAGAGAAAGATATTCCATTTAAAGCCAAAGAAAGGGATAGGTTTTAAGAGAGAATGATTTGCTGTAATCATAGATTTATTTCCATGCAAGTCCAGGAAGTTATGCCTATGCTGGTAAGAAATAAAATTGCATATGCATCTTAAGGGACTAAAAAATAAAAGTTCTTTGATCATTATTACTCTTTTTAATTCATTTTGCTCACTGCTTAGTAGTTCAACTATTTCTGGTTGCAAACACAATGAATGAAGATCACTTACAACCTCCAAATGAGTACTAAGTCTAAAAAGTAGTTTCTAAGATGAGAAAAGAACTACCTTGTAACCAGAATGAACCTTAAATGAACTTTCATTAAGAATATTAAGCCAGCTCCTAATAGAAACAGGTATTGATTTAATTAACAGGAAGTGCATAGCTGAACAGAAAGGTCCAATAGAATAAATCCTTTCTTGTTGACACAGTGTTGGCACAGAATTTGGGCAGTGTTGAAATTCTCAGTATCTCTGGTCTGTTTTCCCACCTCCACTGATAATTAGTCTCATTTATGGTTAAATCAACTGGGAATGCCTTCAGCATACATAAGGTGCACTGTGTTTTCATTACAAAGAGTAATTTAGCAGAAAAAAAAATATAGCTTTTAGATTTCCTTATAATTCGCAAACAAGAATTAAAATTTATTATTAATATTTACATTTTAATATTTTATATACTCAATATCTTTATAGCAACTGAAGCTTTAGCAAGCCAGTAATATTAATAAAAGCCAAACCATTCTGTGATTATATGTCTGTCTCCTTTGTCAGTAACTCAAGAGTTTCAGAAGGAAAGGATCTCCCTAAAGTGAGGAGGACTCAACCTTTTCTAACTCATGCAGATGTGATCCTGAATTTTGAGCAGCTTGGGCAAAGGAATTTTAAAAAGTATGTGTATTTGCATCTTTGCGTTCTACAAGTTTCATTGTACTTCAGTAACTTAAACCTGTTGTGATGATTACATTAAAGAGCAACGTGGACTGCAGTAGTTTAATCAAAGTTAAGATAAAAAGGGTCACTCTGGGCACAGTGTAAATGTTAAATAGGGATGAAATTTCTGATAGAAGAAAAAAAAGACAATTTAAACGTATCTTGAAAGTAGGCATGTACAAGATTATATTACCAAGTCTTCTTTTAATGGAGCCATGGAGATTTTAGTTTTAGATTTACATTTTTCACCTCAGTAAGTTGTATAATTAGAGAAGTAGTCTAGTTGAGGTATTTCAAGTTTTACCAAGTCTGTTTTCATTAGGTGAACAGGAAAATTAGATGCAAGTGCCACCAATTGTATATCATTTCAGAGCAGCCTTAAGTTTTTCATGAATTCATATATTATTCCTCTTATTTTTGAAACCATTTGCTAGCTCTTGAGAGGAAATGAATGTAGAATATATTTTTCCTGCAATCCAAATATAGAAAAGGAGAAAATGGCTAGACTTTCCCTCTAGTTCTACTAAAAGGAACATTGACCAAACAGCATATTCATTTGTCAGCCAATATGCATTTTATTCATCTATCAGCCATTGTAAGAATTAGAAGACTGTAATATACTTATAATGTACTTCTACACTCTTGTTCATATGATTGGTGACTATATTCTTACAAAGGCAGGAGATTAAACAGCATTATTTTTTTAAAAAAACCCATGTTTTGAAACTCTTACTTTTGTGATAATAACAATGTGAAATATGCTTTTACTGGTGTTTTTTTTTTTTTTTTTTACTCTTGCATTCCTAGTTTTCCCATTTTATATTGAGTTTCAAAAGAGTAATTTACAGACAGAAGATACTTGAAAGCTGTAGATACTAACACTGCAAAGTACATATGTTTTATATACCCACCTACCCACATGCACACATATATGCGTACATTGTAGAATACAGTATACAGGAGACAGCCACAAACTGTGAAGTGTGCATAGAATTCTGCAATTTGTATGAAAATAAGAACAAAGTGGTTTTCAGGTAATACAAAGGCCTAGCTCCAAAGTCTGTAAGCCTATAAAATGCTTTCAGTGATTTGTGGAATTGTTATTTACAACAGAAATTGATTTCTGCTCTTACTCCAAATGAGGTTTCCTCAGAAAAATGTATTGTGAAAATCTTGAAGCCTTATCAACATAAACAGAAAAAACCCACCTCCCCCCTGTTTTACTCAAACTCATGTGTGCATTCAAGAAAAAGAAGTATAAAATTCTGCAGCAGTGTATCCGAGCATCTCTTGTTCTGTCACACCACCTACATTTCTGATTATTTGTTCCAAAAAGTTTCAAGGACAACCATTTCAACTGTATGTTCCAATTAGATAACGTAGTTATGCATGCACATACCAGTTTACAGAAAAGTACTTTAAAATTAATATAAAATAACAAAAAACATAGACAAGGAAATTCTTGGGGGTTTTGCTGTATTGTAGTCGCAAACCTACATTTTCTTAGGATTACATTTTACAGCTTTAATTTGCTTTTAATTTGCTGCCTTTTTATAGATATTTCCTCAGAGTTGTATATGCTCAATATGACTAGAATTTTCATCAGGAATAAGTTTTCAGTGACATGCAGTGTCGATGCAGGTTTTCACCAATCAATTGCATCTTCACTACATTATATAGTAAGCATGTATTTGCAGCTTTCATCTTTGATTCCTAGTTCTGATCAAGATCCTACTTACATAACAGTAATGCTTTCCAGAGTCACGAAATTCCAGCCTTTAATGAATATTTTGACACTTTGACTTCTAGCAAGGAAAGAATACCAAGTTTTCACTATTTCTGTGCATATTTTCGGCCATTCCACCATTCCCCATTGCTGATGTACAATAGTGGTATAATTACGACAGCATATTTGCAATCATTTTAATTTTTTCATATTTAGACATTACTATTCACAAAGAAAACTTTCACTTCTAATGAAGTCAGCTTGTTTACTCCCCTTTAATAAACCTCATTTCAATCTCATTTGAAAGTTAAGAGTGTTCTTTCTATTGTTTTAGGGAAAATGGAAAAACATGTTTAAAATATATATTAATTGTATAATTCTGTTCTAAAAATATTGATTCTTCTGTCTTCTCTACATTTCAGAATAAGTAGTATCATACCTACAAAACAGCACATCTTCATGGATATCATTAGAGGATGATAATTCCTTAACATAGATCATGAAATATAGCTGCATATATCTATAAATATTTGATGTGTAGCTGTTTCATATATAAATGAAACCAGCGGGTTTGCACTTAGGCTATGAAGATTTTCACTGATTGTATTAACTATCTAATGACAGATCTCAACAAACTGATGTTACATAAGTCTCCTCTTATTTCTGTGAAGTGTGTTGGTGGCCAACCTTTCTATCCTGATGAGAAGTGCCTTCATCTAGTGTACGTGACGTATTTTTGTAGTTAATTAAATTGAGAAAAATAATAAATGTCCTGAAGTCCAACTGTGTAAAATACAACTTACAGCACATTATTAGGGTGGTATATGGAAGCTTGCATTACACCTATGTTTCTATAAAGGCTTTGTAAATGAAGTGATTCAG
>JBCJKH010018290.1:1379-14626 GCA_039877255.1 Loriculus beryllinus | reverse complement strand
TTTAGTGTGGGGTGTCCCTGCTTACGGCAGGGGGGTTGGAACTGGATGATCTTAAGGTCCTTTCCAACCCAAACGATTCTATGATTCTATGGCTGTGGGCACAGGAAAGCGACCCTACTTCTTGTTTCCCTCCTCGGTCTCTTCATCCTGTAGGTCACTGGCAATCCTGGCAGCCACTGCCTGGAACTCGCTGCCCTGGAAGCGCTCGAGGAAGGGGTCTGGCTTTTGCTGCTCCTCGTGCAAGCTCCTGCTGGCCCAGTCCCTCAGCACCAGCACCAGACGGGCTATCCTGGATGGGGGGGGGGAAAGAGGAAGAGTCATGAGGCATCTGCAGAGCAAGGAGAAGGCTTCAGAACCAGCAGGGCGGCTACAGCAGAGACGAAAACACTCACAGCTCCCTCTAAACCCCACCATTTCCTTTCTCCTCCCTTGCAGTGATGCTCATTTGGTAATTTCCCGAGGGGAGCAGCTCCAGAGGAGCCTTCAGCACCGCAGCGAGGGGAAGCCCATCGCCCAGGAGCCTCCCTTGTGAACCGGGGGAGCCCCCGAGGGACCCCCGAGCCCTCGACAGGACTTGTCCAGGAGGCAGAGCCCCGCTGCGGAGAGCGGCCAGTGCGGGTGAAGCCGGCCCCGAGGAGCAGCGCGGGCAGGGCGCAGGCAGAGGGATGCGGAGCGCCCGCATCAGGAGCTCTGCTCTGGCTGCCCCGACGGTACCCAGCGTAGGCACCAGACAGAGCTGATGAGAGGGGAGGCTGCGGGGCAGAGCTCAGTGTAGAGAGAGCCTGCACTGGTCTGGGGAGGGACCTGCTCCCTGGTGCAGGTCCGACTGCAGCAGGGGCTGAGCTGCGGGATGCTGTCAATAGGATGAAAGATGTCAGGGGAGCTGAAGGAGCTCCTTGCTCCAGGCCCAGACTGTGCAGGGGCCTCAAGTGTCCACTGTAGCTCATACAGAAAAGGAGGGCATTAACCCAGGGAGCTGGGAGCTAGTAATAAAGAAACAACAACAAAAGGGCAAGAGGGCAATTTAAAAGCAAAGGGCTTCCTCTAAAATTTTATATTCCCATGAAGAACTGCTTCATAGTTCTGCAGGGGGCTGACATGGCAGAGGGGTTGGAACTTGATGATCTTAAAGTCCTTTCCAACTTTAACTAATCTATGATTCTAGGGTGTGGGACTGAGAATATATGAGCAAGAGAGCTCATCCTGGCAGAGTCCCATGGCTCCTTCCCCAGTTGTGCTGCCATTCCCACAGGGAATATGAGGAAAGAATGGGTGATGGGAGAGAGGGAGGCTGCCTGCAATGGAAAGGAGTCCCCAGACCTGCAGATGTGATGAAGCCATTTCCTTCTGAAGCCCTCTTCCTGGCACCATTCACAGATGCTGGTCCCTGCAGCCACTGAATGCCATAGAGCAGGAGAGGATGCTGACCCCAGGGTCAAAGCCAGGTACAGAAGGCTCAGGCTCACATGCAGGTACCTGGTCAAGGTCCTCCTGCCTTGGAAGGCAGAGACAGGCGGCTGCTCCCCTCCATTCGAGGGAGTTCCTCTCTGCAGCTCTGAGGTGTCAGCCTGGGTTGAGCAGGCCCTGCAGTGGGGAAAGAGGGGGATTTCAGCCACACTGCACCCACCCACGGCCAGGTGAATGGGGGGAAGCAGGTTGGGCATCCCAGCCCTGCCCATGCCAGGTCTCGGCCACACACAGAGCTGACCCCCCCCCAACCCTGCCTCCCCCAACCCCACCAGGAACCAGCCTGACCTCGTGGTGAGCCCCGTCCCCTCCAGTCGGGCTTGGCCGGGTGGGCAGTGGTGGTGGTTGGCCGGTGAGCTCTGCAGACTGTTATTCTTAGCCATCATTCTCCATGTGAAGAGACCATGGGCACAAACCCTGCCCCACAGACCTGCACAGAGCAGAAGACAGCCACAGGAGCAGCCGTGCAGGACACCTCAGGTGGTTTGAACACAGCATAGGAAGGGGGTCAAACCCCATGGGGTGTTTTCCACCCCCAGCCCTTGCTGATGCTGTGTTGTCTTGCAGAGCATTTCACCCTCCTCAAGAGATCTCACATCGCCCCATCAAAGATGCTGCTGGCTCCTCAGCCATTGCTGGGGCAACAGCATCCCCAGGGAGTCATGGCATGACAACAAGCCCATGGCTCTCAGCCCCACTGCCTGCCCAAGGATGAGAAAATAGACTTGTGAGAGGTGCAAGCGTAAGGCCAGGCCTGGCAGGGAGATGCTCTCCTTCAAGCCTTTGTGTACAAGAACAAGTGCTCCCCTTCCCCAGGGCACTGGAACCTGCTGGTGCCCTGCCCAAAGAGCCCAATCTCTCATCACCACATACCTCTGCCCTGTGTTGGACATTAAGGTTTGCTATTTGAAGAGAGTCATGCTGAGGTTCCTGCTGGCAGGAGCTACCTCCTGGTTTCAGAGAGCAGCAGAGAAGACCCCACGTTAACACACAGAGGCTGCTGTGGAGCTGTGGGATTTCACCAGGGTTTGTCTCTAATAAGTGATAGATGCCCACAGGGCTTGCTCAGCACCACACACAGCCTTCACTGCTCTTCTGTGCCCTACTATAGACCACACAATGCCAAAGCACCTCACAGAAACACAGATTTGCACGTACACAAACCCAAAGGCACACAGGCATTGCCCAGCCCTACCCAAACCATGTATCCCCACCCTGCCTGCTCCTCCTTGGGCACACAGCACACCCCTTATACCTCTATTGCAAGGATAAGGCAGGTTCCTGGAGACCACACACTCATGCTTGTACAGCAGAGGCTCTGCATGAAGAAGGCAATGCCTTGTACACCTCTGCCAACACACAAAAGGACTCCATCCCCACCACACGCACAGGCAATCACACACCCCTAAGCACAGTGAAGCCACTGCTGAGAGGCCACTGCTGTCCACTTACAAACCTGGTGTCCCCTGAAGCCTTCCACAAACAACTGTTGAGCTGCAAAGCCAAGCCAGGAAAGCAGAGCTGCTGCACTCCTGCCCTTCTCCCTGGCCAAGCAGAGGAGCAGCACTGCAGGATGCACATGCAGGTGATCGTCACTGCAGCACACCCATCCCCTGAGCATCCACAACATCCTGAGCACCAAGGTGCACTTCAGAGCTCTTAATAGCAGCCAGCCTTTGTGTCTGGGGGATGAAAGGGGAGGAGGGAAATGTGCTGATCAGGGATGCTCCATTTCCCTACCCACGCATCCCTTTTTCCCCCTGTCACTTCCTTGGTGGCTGAAGGGAACCCAGACATCTCTCAGGGCAGAGCCCAGCAGGAGATTGCAGCCATCCTGACTGGGTCTTGGTCCAGTGGCTCCCGAGTCCCCAGCAAACCTTAGGAAAGCATCACTGCCCACCCAGGGACAGGCAGAGCCGGCAGACCTCCAGGTCCTGCACACAAGGGGCTGCACCAGGATTGTGTCCTGAGCTGCCTGCTTCTGCTCCCTAGGGAAGAAGTGGCCTAGATGATCTCCAGCTGCCCTTCCAGCCCTAGCAACCCTGTGATTCCACTTCCCTGCTTCACCGGCTGTGCTACAGCTACTGCTCCGATGGAGGATCTGCAGAAGTAGACACATTTTAACACCCTCCCATCCATTTACCTCTCCTTACACTCGGGGACCAAATGTGCTGCTCCGGAGTCCCAGCAAAGACAGCCCCAGTGTTTGCAGGTGATCACGAAATGCTCCTTTCACCAGTCTCTGCCTTTGTATGTTCTTCACAAAATCATTCTAATATCATAGCCAGTTAGCGAAGAAGTTGCATCCACAAGGCAGAAAGGAAGACGTTAATTTTTACCTGCCTCTTGCCTAATCAGCCCCTGCTGTGTGCATTGAGTCCTGCACCCTGTGGGAGGCTGGTCTGAAAGCACCAGCACCAGGAGTCCCTTTGCTATCAAAGGTTTACCTTTTATTTTCCTTCAAAGCCTTTAATTCCACTTGTTCTGATCTCACTGAACACCCGGGCAGCAGGGAGCCTGAAAGTAGACAGGGATGCTCTGCAGCAGCAAGAGCCACATCACCCTGCTCTTGTCCTCCGCACTGGGGACCAGGAGCACTGTCCCCCCTTCCACCTCTCCTTTTGCTCCCTGCCTGCTGCTGCCTTCAAAAGCAGCTCCAGGAGCAGCTCCCTCACAGCTCCCTCGAGCACCATGGTGCACAAGACACATTATTTGCCATGCACATCTCTGTGGCACTGACCCCAGGAGACACCCAGCACTGCCACGTGTGCTGCCCTGGGACAAGGCAGATCCGGGAGGAGAAGGCAGGGAGGAGAGAAAGGAGATCCATAAAGCCATCACACCCCAACACATCCAGAACACACGGTCTTTATTAAAATGTGCATTTTATGGGTCAGTGTTTCCAGATATAAACCTTACATAAAAGTCGTATTGTACCCCTTTTAACCTGCCTTTGAAAACACATACAGTTTGATCATGTCTCCTCCAGACACCTTCAATTCTCACTTTGAAGGTGTCGTGTCCCTAAAAGGGTCAGCCCTTCTCATCCTAAAATACAGCTCAAAGAATACCCAACACAAGCTTCTTCCAAACCTCTCCAAGAAGAGAAACCAGTCAAACTGTTCACCCCCTTTCCTGGCACAAGTCACACAGCAGCAGCCCCTTATACAGACCCACTGTGTAAGGTCCCCTGGTAACCCTGACCACATCTCTGAGTCACAAGCCATAGGAACCACACCACACTACTCCGGCGCTCACCTGCAATATATCTCGGTGCTCAGCTTTCAGCCACAGGTTCTGACCTGCAATTACATGTAGGACAGCTATTTATTAGTGTCCAGATTTACAGTTATGGATGCAGGCAGAAAACACCCAAGCATTCATGTCTGTGAATACGCTATTGGGACATCTGGGTGACCTGCAGGTGCAGCTACAATTACTGATAGGTGGAACAAAGAGATGCCAAAGCCTGCCCCAGAGCCTGCAGGCACAGCACCAGCAGATGTGCTGGGTGAACCCCTAAGAGCATCTCAAAGTCACCTCAGATCCAAGTGTTACTGATCTCCACAGAAGGAAAGAAATGGCAAAGTTCTCGAGCTGGGCTTGGTTTTGGCTAAAAAGCATCCAGGCCAAGGATTCCCCTCACCTGTGTTCGTGCACCATCACTGAAGCTACAGCTTGGCAGCAGACCTGGAGCAATCCTGCCCTCTGGCATTGGCAACCTAACAAATATCTGCTGCTGCCCAAATGGGCAATTTTCCATGGCCTGTCTGGTGCTATCACTGTTGGTATGAGGTTTTATAATCCAGAGAGTCACCATGGGGAGGTTTCCCGTTTAAATCTCCCTGGGAAAGAGCCAAGCCAAGATAAGCCCAGACCTCAGCAACGCTCTCACAGTCACTTTGGATTTGAATGTTTGCAAATACACTGCTGAAGTGCTTCCAGCAGGACAGGAGCCGAGAAGATGGTTGCACAGCAGCAGGGATGGGAACTGCTGGCTCCGTCAGCTCCGTACCTCCTAGAGCAGGGGCTATGGGATGGGAGACCTGGCAGTAAACGTCCACCAAAGAGCAGTGGCACAAGGAAGAGAAGAAAACCCACCAGCAGTTTAGATACACTCAACCACTCCTCAGCTTTTGGAGTGCAAGACAAAGAACAGACCCCAGCAGTTGGCTGAGGACTTCCATGGGGTCAGAACTGGGTTATCCAAGATGGGACCAAATCAAGGGACTGGGCTCACCAGCATTTAGGACTGTTACAGGACCTTGTGTCCACATTCAATGCCTTGGGTTTGTATCTCCTCTGGCAGACAGCCCAAGGGCCAGAGGGTGTTCCATTGCTCTGTGCAGGACAGACACCTCCTGTGTCAGCCACAAGACCTGGGCTCTTCCCAGCAGCTTCCCACAGGAGCACTGACCCCATCAAACATACAAGGTGGTTGCTAGGGTACAGAGAGCATCTGCAGCCACAGCCCAGCCCTGGGACTATGCCTGTTGGGCCATCAACACCCATCTCCAGCTGCCGGGGCACAAGGTCCAGCTTCATCGCTTCCCTCACCCACCTCTGATGCTAGAGCACGGGAAAGGGATGGCATCATCAATGTCATCAAGGTCTACAGGACACAGATCCTCAAGGGCCTACAGTGAAAAAAGCAGGTCAAGGTCAGAGGAAACACATGGCTTCATGGGTTTACTGGCTCAAATACACGAACAGGGATCCTCACTCTGCCCTCAGCCACCCTGCCAGCACCAGGCAGGACAGGTCGGGGCTCAGGGAATCATCTCTTCATCCAGAGCCACGTGTTGATGAGGCAGGCGGAGATGAGCACGGAGTAGACCAGGATCTCCTTCTGCTGCGAGGCCTTGCACTGCTCCTCCAGCACCCACACCCTGCTCGAGATCCTCGTCAGCTGCAAGGGAAGCCATGGGGATGCTGTCAGACCCACACAGGACACTGGAGCACCCCAGAGGTGTGAGACCGCAAGGGATGGAGGGGTGGGAACTGCCATCTCCTTCAGGTCCTCCTTTGCTAGAGCAGCAGCCGTCTTTGTGTGGGAGAATTAGCAGAGATCCTCAGCTCCTGAGCAGAGATCCTGCCCATCAGAAGAGTATCTGAGCCCTTTACTACCAGCAGGCAGAAGGGTCTGGCTGTCTCCTGCAGCCTTACAGCCCCCTCAGGGCTGGAGCTTGATGGGGCAGCACACATGTAAGTCCTCCCCTGCCTCTCCATTAGCAGCATCAGCTGGGACTAAGTGGCAACACCAGCTCATCAGGACTGAGCAATGGACTCCTGGAGCCTCCTCACTCACCCTCTGATGGCTTTCCCAGGAAACCTTCCCAGCCCTTCACCCCCAGCTCACCTGCTTTCTCATTGCTGCCATCTCAGTCATTCCAGCCTCCTCCGAGGCACTCTCTGGGATTGGGCCAGCCTCCTGGGAGCTGGGGAAGAAAAACAGAGATGCAGAGGGACAAACACTGCTTGAGAGGTGCATGCCCCCCATGCATGGCACTGCTGCGAGGAGCCATGCAGGCAGCATGCCCAGGATGTGCTGTCTGGATGCAGCATCAGGAGACAGGAAACAGCACCTGCGTAGCACGTCCTCATCTCTTCTGAGCGCCCATCATGCATAATTATACCCCTCCACCATGCACCCCATAATGATCACAACACAACAGGGAAAACACATGCTTGGATTTCCTTAGAGGTTCAACAGAGAGAAAACATATTTACCAAGCATCCATCCTCACCGAAGGAGGAATTCATTGAGGGCTGTATAAACCACCTTTAGAGCCAGTCAGGTAAATACGTATCACAGGGCCAATGCTGAAATGGAAGGATGACCTCATATACATCAGCAGACGAGGATCTCACTGGTGGGAAGTGGCCATCAACTGGAGGCAACTATGTGAGCAAGTGCATCAACCAGCAGAAAACGGTCCTGTGTTTGCCAAGACAAGGATTTGTTCCTCTCTAGTATCTCCAGCTACCACAAACTCACTTTCCCCACTCCTCTGACAAAAATAAAGCATCGCTTTTTGCCCCTATAGCAAACTTTACCTGCAGCTTGAAACATAAATGAGCAACCAGAGCACGTACCACTTCCTTCCATTCCTGGAAACAAAGAGGCCACCACTGGCATTAGCTGCTGCACTGGCAGAGGCAATGCAGACTACACATCCCCAGGGCATCCCCTGGAGACCCAGCCTCTAAATGAAGTAGATCCACAGTGAGAAAAATTAAGATTGCCATGTTCATTCTGTTGTCCCTATCCTCAGGGGCTAGCCCTACATCAGCTCTTCTGCAATCAGAACTCCCCTCTGCACACCAATGGGCACAAGCACTTGCTGGTACCATACAGGTTACTGCGTGTCTAACACGGCTCTCCTCGGGGAAGAGAGGGTATCTATTCCTGTTTGCAACACGATGTTGATCTCACTGAAGACAGGTCAGGACAGCATGTGGAGATTCAGTGAATCTCTGTCTGAAAATACATTTGTGAGATAATACCTCCATGTAATGTAACTGCAGTGCAAAATGAAAGTCACGACAGAAAGGAAATCCACTTTCCCCCAGCACAGAGCCATTCACAAAGGACACTTACTGAAGCTTTTGACTGAAAGTCCGGGTTGATCCAGGTGAACAACCTTCGGAGTGGAGGCTAGAAATTACCTTCTAGTGACTCATCCCCTTCAAGAGGTCACTGTCAGGTAAATGCTCTATTCTCTATCCAAGACCAGGCTTTTCTCTGCTAAAACCTCAGGATAAACAAGTCCTCTCAGTGCTGCATAGAAGCATAAAGCTGTTATACCAAAGAGATACCGTGTGCCTCTGAAATGATGCAAAGTACCACAAAGAGGCATTTCAAGGTGGCTAGCTTTAAAGGGAGATGAAGACCTGGGGAGAGGCCTGGGACTCACCCCACTGCACTGCAGCAGCTCCACAACCTACTGCTACCATGGTACTATGGCCTAAACCTACTGCTGATGGGAGGAAGGAGGTGTTGCACAGGCACTAACCAGACCTGTTGGCATGCTCTGACTTCCTTCCAAAACAAAAGCCACATTTGAAGACGGTCAGCCTGCTGTGGTTAAATCAGGGACAACGCGAAGCATCATCCAGCATCTCTGCCCGCACCTCCACACCAGCTGGGGGAGGAAAGGCTGGTGTGCCACTGACGATGGATGCTCGCTCTCCTCCCTTTCTGCCCGGAAGCTTTGTTCAAAGAGAATTAGAAGCAGTTCAATGTTCCTCCCGGTGCTGAGCAGCCTCAGAGCAGTGGGGACACCCTAAGGCTGCAAGGACATCTTTGAACATGTTAAAATGTACTGCTCTTGCAGAGGTAAAAGTGTCATGGACACAGTTGCTCCAGCACACCCAGAGGGGTCGAGGTCACTGCATACCTGCTGCAGTGAGCACACAGGCATACTGCACCCAGCCAGAAGCACCAGCTATGGGATGCAGTAACGCAGTGCAGCCAGTTAGTGGGAAAGGGTAATTAAGAGTGACCAAGATACAGCCAAGGGTGCTGGCAGCCTCCAGGAGAGGGTGTCTCTGGGTAGGACCTAAATCGGGCCATTCTGGATTTCAATCCCCTTCACACATTTCTCTCCATGCAGTAAAATTGGCACCTGCCTGGCAGTGGAGGGAAGCTGAAATCCCAGCACTGTCCCAGGCAGCGTTTGGTCACTCAGGGCACTGGTGTTAAGCTAAGCAGAAGGCAAAGGCTGGGCTGGGTTAGCAGTGGCTGACTGCACCCAACGCTCCTGAGACAGGCACCTGGAGCTGGCAGACAGGACAGGCGAGAAGAAGCAGCCATGCAGGACCATCCTGCTCCTGCACCGTGCAGCCTGAGCTTTAGAGAGCTGTAACACAGCTTAGCGAGGCAAAGGAGAGCCCTTAGAATGCAGCGAGGTGGCTCAAGAGGAGCCAGTCACCTGGGTGGCATTGGGTCTTGCAGGGAGCTCTGGAGCCGGTGGAAGAGCATCTGGCCCAGGAGGTACATGGTCTGGAAGATGTTCTGCATGGAGTAGATCCTGCCCGTCCCCGTGAGGAGGGGGAGCGGGGCACTGCGCACGGGAAGGTGGCATGGGTCCAGCCTGGGGTGCACACAGAATCACGCCTGTTGTTGGCTGGCCTTGGCCAGCACGGGCACAGCATGGCATTTGGCAGCGTCCTTCAGCATCTCCAAGCATCTCTGGGCAATACCATCAGCACCCTGACCCCTATATAACCAATAGGAGAAACCCTCCAGTAGCCCCCATGCTCAGAGGCAGGCTCCTGAGTGCTCCGAAGCCAACCATGGCTGTGTAATAACCAGACCTTCACCAGCTGCTCTCATGGGGATTGCAGAAAGCAGCTCTCCTGCCATCCAGGACAACCCTGGACCATAGGGGGAAAGGTAGCTCTGCTCTGGAATTAACTGGAGGCAATTTCTCCACTAGACAGTCTCTGGAGCCCAAGGCCATGAGCAGAGGATCATTGTCACTGTGCTGCTTCTCACAAGCTACACTCAAAGAGCTGAAAAGCAAGTGTCCTCCTAGCCCACTCCATCTGCAAGGTACCACAAGTTCCAACAACCCTTGTGGAAGCCCATAAGCCCTAGTGCCTCACTTCCCAGCGGTCACCTGCCCATGGCCCCTAGCACTTTGCCATGCTGGTGCTGGAACACGAGAACACGTTTCAAAGCACTGAGAGGAAGATGGGCAGAGCCAGAGAGATGAGGACAAACAAGAGCGGGCAGCTCCTGATACAAGGACCGACAGCTCTCCCATGTGTATCTCAGCAGAGAGCTCATCACCTTGGGGACCCACAAAGATGCCTTAGCACTGCCTGGTATGAACCTCTCTGACACCAGAAGCCACGTTCCTCTTACACAAGAAGAGGACTTGCTAGGCATTGCCTTGCCCCAACCTGGATACCCCCCCAGCTCAGGGCACTGATACCAGGGAGCACCAAAGCAGCCTTGTGGACAGGAGATGCTGATCCCACCCGCCCCAGGCGGCTCTGGGTTCATGCTCACCGCTCACGGTGCTGGCCCGGGCTGTGCATGGCCAGCAGGGCACTGTCACTTGGAGTCTTCTCCCGCCGTGACTTGCTGTTGTGGTGGCCCTGTTGGCATCAAACACATCAAGCACTCAGTGAGGGGAGCATTACACGAGCCCCAAAGCTGGTGGTGGGGAGCTGTGCTCAGTGCAGAGCGAGGTCACCAGGGAGGATTCTGCCAATCTGATCTCTATTGGGATCAGAAATCCGGAGCCTAACGCATGCAGCAACAGCTCTTGAATCTCAGGGAGGTGAAAGCACTTGGAAAAAGCAGCTCCAGCAGCCAAACCAAGCCTCTGCCTGCCCATGTCAAGGGCCTCTGCTTCGTTTTGCACAAGGTCAAGATCTGCTTTCAGCTCTTACACCAGAACCCTGTACGCTGCAATGATGGAGCAGCTTCTCTTGCACTTCACCCAGGAGAAACAGCGTTTGAAAACGGACTTTAAAAGTAGCAGGAGGACGTTGTGGGGAGCCTGCACTCAGCCTACCTCCTGCTCACAAAATGCAGTAGAGATGTGGCTGAATCAGTGTCCCAGCATGCAGGTGTGTGCTGGTGATGGGACACAAAGTGATCCCACTGCCCCTACACCCTCACTGCTAGGGCCTTGGAGGAAGAGGTCGCGCTCTGGAAGATGGATTCTGGCTTGGGCTGATACCAGACCTCTGGAAAAACCCAGCACTGGGATTGCTGCCCCTTCCCACCACAGCAACCCCATCCGCCCTCAGTTCGGTACCGATCGCTTGCGCTTCTGGGAGCTCGATCTGCTGGTGATGTGCAGGTAAGGGGCATCCCCGCGACAGAGCTGTGCAGATTCCATGTGCACCATGCCAGGGGGAACCTCCCTTTGCGGGGTCAGCAGCATGGGCCTCAAACTGGCATCTGGTGTATCTAGAGAGGAGAAAGGGAAGGATTAAACCAACCGGAATGCCCTCAGGACAGGGGAGAAGAGATCCATCCATATAGATGTGCATTAAAGAACATGTCCTGCAGATGTGAGCAGCAGGGCAGCCTGGAGAGGCAGGGACTGGAAAGCCACCAGCCACAGTGCTCCAGGCAAACGAGGGCTTGGAGCTGTTTTTCAATGAGACAGGGCCGCATGTCCCTGCATCCCAAAGCAGGGAGCCTACCAAAGGCCACGAGGGCAGAGAAGTGAGGAAGAGATGTGGAAGGAGATGCTCCACATTTTGCTTCTCCTCTTTTGGAACTAAAACGCCTCCTGCTTTCTGTTGCTCACCTTTGCCCACCTCTGCTCAATCATCTCTCCACCATCCAATCCTTCCTTTGAGAAGGAAGCTGACTGCCATGTCCACCCTTGTTCTCTCCTCTTGAAAGCAAATCACTGGGGGCTTTATAAAGGGATCCTACTCCCTAGGATGTTGTAGTGCCCCACCAACCTTCAACCACCCCAAAAAGCAACCCACGACATCACCTGCAAGAGAAATCCTATCAGGGATGTGCATCCGAAGGGAAGGGGACACCTCCTCTGTCACCGGCTCCTCATCCACGGGGCTGAAGCTGTCTGTTACCCTCAGCCTGCTGGGAACCTGCATCCTTTGGTTGATGGCTTCGGTGAAGGGCACGTCACAGCGGATGCGGTTTGGGTCCGGTCCCCAAAACAGCCACATCTTTTCTGATGTCCTCAGCTTGCTTGAGCACCCTGGGGTTTCACACAGAGGAAGAGAGAGCTGAGCAGAAGTGATGGCAAGAGCTCTGCCAAACTGGCACACACACACATGCTATAAGACAGCTAAAATACAAGCATAAACAACCCACAAGACAGACACTGTCAGAGCTGCCCCAAAGAACAGGGTGTCCCACGAAGCCTCGCTGGTGGGAGCAAGGATGCAGGGCTGCTGCTGCAGGTGGAATTCCTGTCTGGTAGGGTAAGAAAGGGGAGCAAAGCATGAGTTTAGTGCCTATTGCCTCCATTGATAGCAAGGAAAGGGCAATAGTTCAGCACACCTGAAAGCAGTTCAGTATAGCCTAAAAAACTAGTGGGGAAAACCCATCCATCCAGAAGTAAGGTGTTTTGGAGGGCTGGGAGCACATTTCTGTATTCATACACCTTCAAGGAAAAAATGAGGTTTTCTATAAACAAAACAGGTTTTGGTCGCAAGATTCCAGGTTATCCCACGAAAACCTGAGCACTCGAACTCCTCCACACACACATTGGCTGCAGCATCCCCCAGGGCCATACCCCATTCCCTACCCATCTCCTTGAATGACCTGCACCAAGCTGAACAAGATGGGCTTGGCCCCAAGCAGAGCTTCCAGATGCTGAACCATCCTCCCAAAGCGGGAGGAAAGGAACACACCAGCATCCCCAGGCCAGCACTTTTACAGGAGGGGATGGGCACCAAGGAGGGACACAGCCCCAAAGGCACCTTCCTGGCTCCCAGCACTCCACACTTCCTCAACAAGCTGCAGCTGAGGAGAAAACCCCAACAAGTGAGGGCTGCTGAAGCAGCCAGACCTCAGCACTGCACCAGGTGTGCAATTTGCATGCAGAGACCCCTGCACCCTCATTGCTGCTGCCCTTTGAGCTCACTGCACCCAGGAAGGGCACTCTTTGCTTCCAGGTCAGAATCTCCATCGTAAGAGGGGCTGCCTCCAGACAGAGAAAGGAGTTTTCCTTTTCTCAAGGAAGAGAAATGGGAAGAGGTGAGCAAGCAGGGACCCTGCCTTCCCTGATCATGATCCAGGGAATACATTTAGCAGCCAGGTCTCCGATGCTGCG
>JBCJKH010018289.1:5222-48016 GCA_039877255.1 Loriculus beryllinus | reverse complement strand
CCTTAAGATCATCTAGTTCCAACCCCCCTGCCATGGGCAGGGACACCTCACACTAAACCATGTCACCCAAGGCTCTGACCAACCTGGCCTTGAACCATAAAGATCATCTAGTTCCAACCTCCCTACCATTTCAGTATTCCTTTGCGAGTACTTATAAATTATCTGCTATGTTCTCACACAGTGTTCATTCAGGGTGAACCTTAATGATACACTGCTGGTTCTTTTTGGATTAAAGGTCACATCACATGTTCAAAGGACTTTAGAAGAACTTTTAGCTGATTGGTTGTATTGCAAACGAGAGCCACCACGTAAGGAAAGTGTCTGTCAACAGCTGAATGTTTGCACTTGGAGTATTCAAGTGATCAAGTGAAATAAGTACTTTTTGTTGTATTTTTGTCCTTTTTTATATGAACAAAACACTTACATATATTCTCTTCTCAGTTTATGTTTACACCTTATGTGCCATCCTGTCTTTGTTAATATTTATCCCTGCAAAAGCTTATATTTTATGTGCCTTCTTATCCAACCAAGGACCAAGGATGAAGATGACTGAGAATTAAGACTGTCTCTTTTCAAAGTATGAGGGATAACTTTTGTACTATTTTTAATTCTCACAAGTTATTGCATTGTATATAATATACCTCAGAGCATGATAACAATCGTTGAGTGGTGTTTTCTAGCTGATGTGTGGGTTGAACTTCTGTTTGACCTCTGGTTTCAACTGACTTTTTGGACAAATTCTGTTATGAGCATTCATCTAAATGTACTACCAGGAATGTTATAGTTTGCATCATCATTTCCAATACTTTAAAGACATTTGTGTGCTGAAACTAAGTTATGGTGAAGCACAGAGGGTGGCCACTAAAATGCCTATCTTCATGTAACTTTTGTTTCTGGCCAGGACACTTATTACCATTCTTTGCTTTTAAGATGAAGTTATTTTTTGTGCCAAATGAGAAAGTCAGTCAATGTAACTGTAAGACAGAGAGATTATATTTGATCCTAGTCATTCATATTTAATAACTGAAGTGTTTTAATGTCTTGAAAGAGAAGTGAATATATTGTTTTTTCAATAGATATTATATCAAGGAACACAGTAGACTGGCAGTAGTTAATTGATTTTAAGAGCTTGGGTATGCTCATTGCTAAGTTGGTCATTAAAAGATTATTTACGTTTCTGTGCTTCTTACATGAAGTATCATGTAACTCATGATTCAGCATGTTTGGTCAGCCTGAGTATTATGGGAATGGAGCTAAAATCTGTCTTGTTCTGGGGATGTTTAATACCTCAGTTACCTACAGATTCCCTCCAGCCCTGAGAAATTATCTGTGATGTACTGAAAGGTCTCGCTGTAAACTTATTAAAAGAAATTACTAAAAATTTCTATTGGAATAGGATGAGCAAAATGTCTTTTGAACTGACCTGCTTATTATTTACACTTAATTATCAGGAAACCAGGTGCTGAAATTTTGGAAGCAGTGCCAGAGGCAAAGATACCATGACTCTTATTCAGGCAATCTATCACTGGCTTCAAGCGCTGGCCAAGGAATATCCCATTCAGTGCATGAACAGCAGGAAGAGATCTTTCCTTCCTGGAGCTGTCAGAAGGGGCTTCGCTGACTCTGGTTTTATGGATACATTAAGGAAGATTAAAGAGGATACATGATGAATCTTGCTAAAGGGAGAAAAAAGCAAGAATAATTATTTTAAAAATGGGGAAATTGATTTTCCATATTTGAAAACAATATATAATTGGTAATTTTTTGCAAAACAAAGTTTCAAAGTAAAGACTAGAGTGTGCCTGCACTTGTGACACCATTCACAGAATCACACAGTATCTCTTGCACATAGAAATGTGCTAGGATTTGGAATATAAGAGATTACAGTGCATTACCAGCAGGTACAGTCTGTGTGAGGATAGCTATCCTTTGCCACAATAAATAGCATTATTTTGATTTACCCCAGCTGCATGTGTCCTTCTTAAGTTAGGAGAACAATTTAACTCTACAATGATTCCTTTTTTTACAGCTGCTCATGTCCCTTTTTTTATAGCTGTTACCATCAATTCAATATAGAGCAGCATCAGTTGCGTATACCTTTTAAAACATGTACTGTGGTATTTCTGGGTAGGGTGGTAATGTTTTGTGCATTACAGCATGCCCCTCCGTAACGTCAGAGGCATCTCACAAGCTGGATTTTCAGCTGTGACATGTCACTTAAGCTGTGTCATGCCTGAGTGGACAGACCAGGGTGTTACGCCGTTCCTTTCACCCAGAGGCAGATCATGTGTCCAAAAAATGTTGCATTTCCGTTCCGTGTTTTCAGAAGCAGTTGCCAGTGCATTGTCTTCTCTCATGAAGGATATTTGGAAACATTCAGATGTCAGGGACATGCACTAATAAATTAAATGATGTTAAGGTGATGTTATTTGAAGGATTATCCAGATCAGATCTGTTGGAAGCACAGGACTGCCCTGACTGGCTGGGTGAACAGTCTCCATCTTGCTTTTGTAAAGCTGAGAGCAAAACTAATCTATATGATAACCCACAGACTGACCTTTCTGTTTGAGTCTCTGATTTTGTTGCCATATGTAGAACAGCAAAAACTGCTCCCAAGTGTCCAGAGAGCTAAACAGATTTCTGCATGTTACTTGTTTCAGAAAAAAACTATGGTGTTTATTATAACATATGGCAGACTCATGAGTTTTCTATTTGATGAAGATATGTGAAAATTTGACACATAGCACTGAACCTCAGGCCCTTTGAGGGAATACTGAAAACAAGCATGTGACACTGGAACAGCTGTTTCAAAGTGACTTTGAGATCAAAAAGTATCCCAGTAGAGTCTTTTTATGAAGCCACTACAATCTGCTCTTTACATGCCTTGGCAACTCCATCTTTGGGGATGCATGCAATAAGGCTGGGTTTTCAGGTGGGGATATGTAAGTGTATATCCATTTGAATGTACTTGATTTGAAGAAGTTGGGACCCAGACAAGACCCTACATTTGAAGTTGTTTGGTTAAGTACACAGTATCCTTTCACATGAATGTTATAGAATTATGAGTGAGGGAATACCTGTACTCCCCATGCCATAACTGAGACAGGTCTTCAAGTGTTTTTGAGCAACAATAGAAAGAGGCAAGTTGTCTTTGAAAAGCACACTTAGGCACTGTGATTATTAAGTCTACGTATTAAAAAAGTAGTTCTCTTCCAAAAAATCTGTATGGGGCTGTTGGAGCTTCTAGTCGTGTATACCCTATGTGTAAATATATGTAATATCAACAGCTAAGCCTTTTTTTTAACACAATATCGAGCAATGAGAAGACATGTGAGATGGTGCAAGCAATCAGAACATTGGTTTTGTCTCAGTACTTAAGTGCCTACAAACTGCCTGATTCATGTTTGCTGAATTTTCAAGTCATCTTATAGCTACTTGTTATAAATATTCATAGAGGATTTATTTTAAAATATAGGGAAAAGCAAGAGCCAGAACACAGAATGCAAACCTGAAGTCTGAGTTCTCTGAGAGTCAGGTTCATTCCTGTCTGAGAACCTTTTATGCCTGCAGTTTATGGGAGATGGTATTGTGTTCTTCTAAGCTCCTGCCTAAACACTGGCACTTCATTGGAGTAGTAAAAAAACCTTGTAGGATTATCTGTGTTTTTCTGTTCTAGCCTCTAAAAAGAGCAAGGTTCTTCAGAAAACAGCTCTTAAAGGGAAATCTTTTCTCTCCAGACAGTAATGAGGTTCAACGCAGAACACCAGGGAGCATTTGTTACCTAAAGCTCGGTGTCTTCATTCATCTTTCATTGGGTTCCTCCTGATGTAACCACAAGGGTTAGACATTACTTTAAATAGTCTAGGTATGGCACATGCCAGCTCTATTCCAAGGACAGCCAAGTGGCAATGACAGTTTCGGGTGTCACTGGCCACCTGCAGAATGCCCCACTGGAAGGCATGGCCTCTGGCTTGTTTTGGAACAGTCCAGCTTGCTTTGATTTAATGTATTGCATGGTATTTCTGGTGAATTTCTAAGATAGTGCTGTTTTTTGTACTTTTTCGGTCAATCAGGTTTCTGTGACAGACCACAATGGCATCAAGTTTGGTTTACAAACTCCTGCTCACACAGTTTCTTTCCCCAGCGCTGTAATCTTTTGGATTGCTTACTGAAGGCTCCCCGGGTGATCTGTCTGTTCTGCTTTACTGGTGCCTCCACCATCGTGTTTGGCTTTGGGGGAGGTTTTTCTTGAGAACAGTCGATATTGCTAAATTAAAGTAGGTGAGGTTTTGCAGACTGCAAGATCATCTATAAGGGTTACAGGCTTGTTTTGAGAAGAACTGGGAACTCATTTCCATTTCTGTTATTTGCACGAGGTCTTTATATTTTCATATATTATCTTTTAAAAATATTGATACAAATTCTTTTGTGGATATAATTGCCCCTTGAAAAAAAGTTACAAAAGTATCTTGGTCTGCATTCTATGTGTGCGTGCATGCAAATACAATTTGTGATATTATAGCACAGAAAAACTTGGTTAATGCCCCTGAATTCTGTTGAAACATTGACTTCAAAGCACTTTAAACCATTCCTACCAGCAGTTAGCAGAAAAAGGCAAAACATCTAATATGCAAAAGGATACACAGGTATGAGACCAAGCCTGTTTGACTGAACCTTACAGACTTCTTTAGAATTGAAGGAGGAGGGGCAAGTGACTTAGACATAATTTAGAGCTGAGACCGAAAATTCAGGAATTACCTGATCAGAAGCCTCTTCTGTACTTCAGGCCAGCATGGTACAGTTTAGTCTGACAATGCATAAGGTAATTGCAGAAATGGTAAGCACTTACAATACTGTGTCAGTAATTATAACCAGCCACTTCTGCATCTCCAATTCAGATGGCTGGAAAGACACTTAAAGGTCTAGGGGTGGGTGGTCCATGCTCATGAATCCAAAATGAGAACCAAAAGCCTGTACTAATGTTGAGATATTTCTACTGTTTTCCCCTGTGCCCTGGCAAAACATTTAATAACCCTTCACACTAAGCACAGGTGGCTTCTCCTGCCTTTGCTTTGGCCCATGACCTGCATATGGTGAGCATTTTTGTTTTCATCTTACGATTCAATATCTTCCATGTCATTTTGTAGTCTGTTACCTAACTGCAGGTCTGCGCAGTGCAATTGCTGTATTTGACAGTGTTTAGCTGAGGTCCAGAGAGTAAGCCCTGAGGCTGAATGTCTGTGGATCACCTTGATGAGCAGCCTCTGTGTTGGGAAGAAAGAGAATGCTTCTCCAGACGGGATTAGAAATCTAGATTGGTGTTCTCATACTTCAGTAAAGGATACATGAATGCTGGAAGTTGAAGACAGAAGGATGCTGTGTTTTCATGCTTGAGTGAAGTTCATTATAAAATACATTTTAATCAGAGGGGGAATGGAGAGAGAGAGGAGCGAGTGGTTAAATCATTTACATTTGTCATGGTTCTGTTTAGTCATTTTAAGTAGGAAAATTCAGTCCAGTATCACAGACATACAGATAGGTACGATTTCCTAATTACTAGTTGAATTTAGTTTCCTCTGTATTTCACTAGTATTTTTGCTAGCCAAAGTTTGACCCTCAGATCAATGAGAACATGCTTCAGTGAACCTAGTTTATTGCAATCTGAATTTTAAGTTGACATATTCTGCTGTCTAATGCTGAGGTTGGTGTATGCAGATTTCATTCTAAACTACATATGGAAAATTAACCCAAAAATGCTATAGGTGCTGCAGTAACAGTGAAATGGTGAATAGTTCCTCTCAGCTTTTCAGTAGCTTCTTCAGTCTATTGAATTCAGGAAGGACCAGTGCAGTTTGTTGTGTACTTGTATGTGTAGTTTGGGATGAAATAAATATGCGGAAGAGGTTTTTTATGTAGAGTAGCTAATGGAGATGAGAAATCTTGGACTGAAGAATAATCTGTTTGATGAGAGAAAACAATGAGGGTTAGATGTGATCTTTAGGAAGCATTCTTAGTTAACACCAGAAGTGACGGGATGGTTGGACAAGTCTTAGTACAATATTGCGGCACTGGTGTTAGTAATGCCTGCATGGAGAACAAGCTCTTTTGAAATACTTCTCTGAAAGGAAATGCATTTTCTCTGAAGAGAGCTGGTGTGTCTGACTCACAGGTGTCCTTGCCTCTCAGACTGATTTCCATCATCATTTGATAGTACTCTTTTTTTCAGTTTAGGCAGGTATGAAATTGAAAGCACAAACCTAATCTTCGAAATATTCATTACTGCACTGACTCCCTGATACCATGTCTGACACATTTCAGCAATACCGCATTCACGTTAATGTAATTTCAGCATTTATAACTCCAGCATCACCTGTTTTCTCCATAATTTGATTTAAAAACAAAACCCAACCCTTAGCCTGTGTTCCTGAGAAGGAGGCTGGGTGTGACAGAGTAGTTAACAGGGCGCAGGGTTTTATTGCTGCCAGTCTTTCACTGAGGCATCCTCCCCCAGGGCTTCTCTGGAAAGGCATGGTGCAGCTGCAGAGGGCAACAGCACAGACACAGATGTCTTCTGCATGTGAAGTCAAGCTGAAAGGCAGTGTGCAGGCTGCAGGAGAGCCCGTGCCAGTCACTGTGAAAAGGGGGCACAACTGCAAATCAGTTTGATGCCTTTGCCCCCTCCCTCTTTAGAAGGGAAGATGGGAAGAAAACCTTCGAAAGCTCTGAGTCTTTCCCCATATTCCAGTGAAAAGGAGTGTTATCTTTCGGGAATTAGGGTGAACTCAAGAGTGGCCCTGTCTGGAGGAGCAGTGCTTCAAAGGCATACGCTAACTGGGGAATGCCTTTGATAGATCAATTTACCAAGAGGAGTACACATGGTAATTGTTCTTGGTCTAACTGGGTGACAATGGATGGAAGAAGCAGTTTTCTCCTGCATGTCCTCCACTGCTCTGGCATAGGCAAATAGCACTTACAGAAATGACAGTGAACCTGCACAGAGGTACACAAGTAAAACTCAGAAGAAAGATGGAGGTTTTTAACTGTATTTCCACTTCTAATTTCCCATGTCTGTATAAATACAGTTTTCTTTTCCCTATTATACACACATGAAAGGAGTCATTCATCAATCAGAAAGGAATGAGGCAAAAACCCACAGTGCTGTTTTCTTAAGCTCTATATAGAAGAATCTCACAATATTTTTACTATTTTTTCTAAAATGTTTATTTTTTAATATTACCATAACTGTTGTTTTAAAACCTCTGTGAAACCTTCCTTTCAGAGGGATACCTGAGTATCTTGAGATGTTTGTAGCAGAAAGACAAACACTGTTTGACTCTGGTGTATGCTGCCCTAACATTGATCTTGTGTGTAAGAAAAAAAGAAGATACATTTCTCAGTGGATGAAACCCCCTGATAAATTTATACAGTGATGTCAAATATGTTGGCATTCATTGTTGGATGACTTGTCGCAGATAAGGTAGATTTCCTAGGCTTAAGGGTGCTATTTTGAAACACAGCTGCTGTTAAAGGAGATTTGCAGTACTCTAGAAAAATGGGAGCGAGATAGTAGATCAAAATGAAGACACTGAGCCAGGTTGTATCTGAACAGTAAAAGCAATCTGTTCTTCCCCTTCCATGCAAAATCTGTAGCTGCAGGTGAGCCCTGGAATGCTGTTTCTTTTGCGCAATAGCGTGTATCTCCACTATAGTCCTTTGACTGTAGAAGTCCCTCTGGGATAATTAGCTTGGTGATGAGAGCTCAGCCTCTACACTGCAGCTGCTGTTGCATGGAGCCTTACCACAGCAAAGCACTGGAAAAGTTGACGCCTATGGATGAGGGCTTGCTTCCTGGGGCTGCTGAGTTGCAGAATGCTTTGGAGACAAGCTGCCCTGGGGACAGAGCAGGGTGTCAGTGCTCTGGCTGGCTTGTCAATGTGTCAGAGGAAGGAAACCTGTACGAGAAGGAAGAAACATGATGGCTGGAATAACACGTGCACTTTAGACAACTATGTTCGCATCCTTGTGTAAGTAATCCAATATTTGAGCTGTAGAGCAGACACTATCTCGTATGATAAGAGTCAAAGAAAAAATGGAATAGGCAGTCTAAGTCAGCAAGTAAAATACCTAAGGCTGGAAGAGAACAGAAAAGCCAGCTATGGACAAGGTAAGGAGTAACAGAAAAATAGTCACCAAGTATATAAATGTGCTGAAGTCCTAGTGCGTAGTACAGTTTGGACCTTAAAAGCCACAGCAGTATTCCTAAATTCTTCTGAAAAACTCTTATCTTCATATCTCACATAACTTTTTGTTTCTACGATCAGATTTTGGTCAAAAAGAAATGGTAGCTGGCCATATGATTCCATACAAAGGTTCTTCAGTTTGCCAGGTCTTAATTCATAGCACAGAACTTCAGCACAGTGACAGCCATCTACTAAAAGAGAGGTCTGATGACTAACCTACTTGTGAGTGAGATTATTCCTTCTGTGAAAGCAAAGCAGTGTTTTCTCCAACTGTGTAGGACAGAATTTTAAACTAAGCAGAAGACAGCTGTTCCCTCATGTTTGCTGACAGCTGGTGCATACGTGTTAGGCATGTGCATATGAAAGTTATCGTGCAAAGCGAGGTGCTTTGCAGCTGCGTTAAGTCTCATAAGCATGTCACCTCACAGTTCCCAAATCAAAACACCCCAGAGAGCAGTATATCTTGTGCTTGAGAAAAAATTTAGTATGATATTGTCGGGGATTGTTGTTGTATAAGTCACTCCTAGTAAAGAATTAGTGTTAGAAACTTACCTCTGGGGTGAAAACACATCTATTAAAGAAAGCATGAACATCTTATAGTATTTGGGGAGTAAAGTTAATGAGCCTTGCTTACAAATTAAATGCAGACAAGTAGATGTATGTTCTTGTCTGTCCCTAATGTCATTGGTTTAGTACCGAGTGTCTTGTAATGAGTGAGTTGAGATTCACAGTCGTTTGATACAGCAGAGAAGCCCTTTGTACAAATGCAGACCTGAGGTACACTGGTGCTAACTTAAGGTCACACAGAAAGTCCATGACAAAGCAGGAAACTGGATCCAAATCTTTCATGTTCTACATAGTCCCCTACATCTGGACCATCTTTTCTGTCTGTGGAAACCTGTCTTCCATATTTTAGACTTAAAGCAGGCAGAGGTTATCCTCCCTTATTGTTACTAATTAAATAATGTTCTTATTTAGTAATGCTTACAGAAATTTTCAAGCTTAAAAGCCCAAGGGACTCAGATGTCCTGTTTCTATTCCTTTTAATGGTAAATAAGCTATTTCAGCCAATATTTTGTGGGTATATCTTTGTAATGGTATACATGTCAGTGGATCCCAAAGTCTTTTGACATGTTTAGTTCAGTGCTGATTTTCAAAACTATACTTAAGAAATTTAACTGCTACTTACTGTAGTAGCCATTGTCTTTGATCAGATTTCTACAGTGTAGATTGTAAAGTGAATTAATATTTAATTTAAAGTCAATAAAAAGAGTTTGTGGGTGGGAAAACAAAGATAAATGCTAATAGCAGAGATAAAAGAGTAAGAAGTCTTCAGCTGTATCCAAATTTTTTTGCTTTAGAAATTTATCCATAATCATTGATTCTTAATGCTTTCCTGGTCTTTTGGCTTGAAAATTCGTTCTGTTTGGTAAGCAGATGTGAAGCATCTCCTCTGAGATGCTGCAACCTGCCTACGCTTCCACTATATTTGGACAAGCTGAATTTATAATCTGTGCAGTCAGTTTCCTCCAGCTTCTAAAAAGGGGTGCAGGGCAAAAGGTCTTGAGCTAATGCGAGCTGGTCTACCCTAGAACTGGCAGCTGAATTGCTGCATCACCCTTTGGTGATACCCTTATGTTAATTCACCTTGGTGAGAAGCAATGCTTACTAATTTGGATGCATGGCCACAGCCTCAGTGTTGCTGTGCATCGTGGATTGACCGGCATGCTCAGTGATACTGGATTTCAGAATGAAATTCCTTTGTATTGGATTTGCATCCTCCAATTTTTTTGTTTAATAAGTTGTAAAACAGAAGAAACAAAGTTTATTGCAGTTGGACAAGGGAAGCACAAAAGCTATCGCAGATTGAATCAGGACAACAATTCTGACATTCAGAACAGTAAACAATTTGTCATACCTATCCTGCAACTGCGATCTGGACAGGACATTTGTTTACTTTCCACTGTGGCTCATGGTCACAGTTAATCTTCATTACAGTAGTGCTGCAGCAGCCAGTAGAGAATCCCTGCGTACATCACACCGATCTCAGAGAGCTCACAGGCTGAGCAGGTGAGGGGCAGCAGGGAGGAAAAACACATGGGTGCAGCAATGGAGCTGAGCAGGGATGTGGTTGAAGTAGTTGGTGCTGTTAGAACATACCAGCTGGGCTTCTGGAGCTTCCATTTTCCTAGAAAATATATATGAATCATTTGTGAATGGAGTTAACTTCTAGTTTCACTTCACTTTGACTCAGTTTCTCACTGTTGCATGACTCAGAAAAAGGATAAGCTGAGCATCCTAATAAACAGAATTGATGCAGTAAGTAAGCTTGAATAGTCTTCACCTGACATTGCATTTAGTCATTTCTCTGTATCACAGTCAAGTGAACTGAAGACATTACAGGTTGGTTTTGGGTTTTTTTTCAAAGAAAAAGTAGGAAAAATATGGCAGGTGAGGAAGCACACAAAGTCATCACTTGGGAGAAAGCTAAAAAAAGCCCTGTTCCTTAATTAAAAATAGGACAAAGATCAATAAAAAAATCCCCAGTACTGGCAAAGTCTTAATTGAGCCAGACAGGTGAAAATAGACAGATCAATATATACTAAGGTGCTATGTAAATTATATAACTCCAAAAATATAAGGCAAATGGAGTTAAATGCCTAGTTTTATTTTAGGAAATTAGCCAAATAGGTGTTTCAGAGCCTTGATGGAAGGAAGTCCATCAACCTGTAATATCAATATACAAAGTATGAATAGCAGACAGTCCCACGATTGACCGAAAGTTTCTGTACATTAGGAATGAGGAGTTCACATTGTCAAGAAGAATCCAGAATCCCAGGTATAAACACAAAGAATGAAATCCCACAGCTGGATTACCTGCTGCCCCATTTGGGTGAGGACAGGGACTGTGAAAAGCTGAAGGAAAACAAAAAGCCTGCAAAGGCAAAAAGCACATGATAAGGTGTGCTATAAAAAGCAGATGTTTAAACCTCATAATTGTATGTTTAAAAATATAACCATTAAAAAGCTATTAAAAATGAGCATATTGCTTGGAAATTAGTCGTAATTTAAAAATCAAAAATAAAAAAGACCCACTATGGAAATACTTAATATTAAAAATAAAGGATTCCACAAAGCTAGAGAAATTCACTGGAATCGACTTGAAAGGAGCAAATATGATAGGAAAAATAAAAACAATGAAACACCACCAAAACTGGTGCAATTATATTAGCACTTACTAAAAAAAATTAATTAATTCTACAGACTGGCATAGTAAAATAGCTAATCAAAGAGTTTTATTGCAGATAAATAAACCTGCTGAAACTGGAACTCATGTCCAAACAAGGAAAACAGAATAAGCACAAGGAAAGACGTCTCAAATGGAGCTGTAGGCAGCTAGGTAGGCTTAACCTCTAGTTCTAGAAAGCCTCAGCCATGGGTTGCTGAGGTTGGGAGTACAAACCAAGGAAAATCTCTCCCTGAGCTCTTCTCTTTTATACTCTTTCCCTGGTACTGGACACTTTCAGATGTGTGAGGAAGACCTAGGTGAGCTACTGCTCTTCTCTGGCACAGACATTTTGCTTTATTTTGCTAAGGAAAAGCTCATCCTCCTTCTTCACATACAGCTGTGCAGCATGCTAAGAGTTTTATGAGCAAGAGGGCATCGCTGAGCATGTTTCGGACATTTCAAGGTCACACAGCCACTGAGGTCAGTTTTGTGTTTGTTTGTTTCTGGTTAACAGTACTATTTTGGTTTCTTGAGTTCATTGGGTCAGTCTGTGTCCTTGTGCTGTTCAAACCCAAACAGTTGATCAAACAAGGTGCGACTGCAGGTGCTTTTTGTCACTCTGCTCCTGAAGGGGAAGCAGTTACCCTGCACAGCTCAGAGGTGAAGTTAATTAGCAGAAATGCAGTTATAAAGGGAAATGTCTGTCCCCTCTCTTCCAAGTCACAGCAGCTCCCCTTATTAGGGGAGCACAGCTGGGGCCCTTCTCCAACAATGTGGAAGACAACACTGTGCTGCTCCCTCACAGCTGGTTAGCATCTCTGCTAAACTCATTGACTCTACACAAGACACTTGTTTTTCTGTGTTAAAGCCAGTTTTTGATCTTTCTGTCGTGTTTTCAGGGTTTTTTCTTTAATGGCTTGAAAGCATTTAGCTACTAGGCTTTCTCAGGGTCATAAAATGTTTGCATTGGGAATTAAAGGAGAGTGTTTTTAGAATGCTAGTGTGAATCATTGACAAATAGCAAAGAAATGAGCCCTCATTAATCATAACAGTCTGTGTGGAAAGCAAATATGGAGCAGGCACATGTTAGGGAGCGTCTTATGTCAGGTCTGCTTTCAGGGAAGGCTGATGTGGAAGCCGTGCTTGTCATACTGTACGGTAGTGCTCGTTCTGCCTTATGGATGCTGATTTCTTTAGGGGTTAGCTAAAACCCAAGATTCATTTGGAAGGCAATTACCCCTTTGCTTCCATTGCTGCAATTTCTCAGACAGATGGCTAAAAGTTGACAACCATAGAGAACAAGTTCAAGACTACAGGGATAATACTACAGCCCAGTATTCCCCCCCCCCCCCTCCCCCCGCTTTCCCTGTACCAGGAGGCACACTCTACATTTTTAAAAATTATTTAATTCATAAAATTTGTAATTTTTGCACTGGATTTGGACTAGAATAAATCCTGTAAATAAAAATATGGCAACGTTTGAAATACCATAAGTGGAGCTTGTATTTTTTGTATCTGGAGTCTTGTGTTTCAGCTTTTCTTGCTTGCCACTGATTTCGTAAAAATTCCATTCCAGGAGTCTAGACAGACTGAAATATGGCAGTTGTTAGAAGACTTCGTTATATGCTCAGCTAGTGAAGCAAAGGCAGTATGTGATTAGGAAATCTGCTAACAAAAAACAACCTCTCAGTTGTTTGTCCTTTAGAATCAAATGTCTTTGGAGCAAATTTTAGTTCCTGTGTTAAGATTTTTAAGAGGGGTTAGTAAGGGAATATATATTATCCGGCAGACGTAAGTATGCAGTGCAGTGAAATGAAACGGAAGTCAGGTATTAATCTAAAACATGAAAGAACTTTTTTCTTCCTATATCTTAAAGGCATTTAAGAAATGTCACTTGACATAGTATGTGGTGGGTTGGTTTCTCTAACAATAGGAAATAAGGTGATCTGTGTGAGGGAAAATGATACAGTGTCTGGCTCTTTAGTCTGACAGCCTGTGCAGATAAAAGGGAGACCAAAAGAACATTTCAGGTGCCAGCAGGTCATGTGATAGGGAGTTATCCCTATCTATTCACCAATATTTTACAATCTCACAATGGCTAGAGACGTTGTACAAAGCCAGAAAAACCCTCAATGAGATCTGACATGCAACTTCAGGAGGCAAAAGAACTATAGCAGGCATGAGAGGTTTCCTACAGTGAGCCCAGAAATAGAGGAGTAACAGCCTCAGTTCCGCAGCAGTGCTGCTGAGGTGCGTGACCTGACCACCACCACCCTGAGCTGCACCTCACTGGTGGCCCCAGAGCCACAGCCCAAGAGAGAAGCCACAGCCAGCCATGTGTTCCCATGGGGTCCAGCTTTCAAACCATGAGTTCTGTCTTTTTAAACATATGTATATATATGTATATGTATGTATTCAGATGTAATCCTTGTCAGCAATTTGCAGCACTTACGGAGAGGAAGAGAAAACATAAGCAGTTCCCTCAGAAATGTTTTTGACATAAATCCCAATGCTTTTCATATTCCTCCTTAAGTGCGTAGTAGCTGAACTCCTGTTACTCCAGCATTTTCACTTGCTGATGAAATTACCAGTCTGTGGAAGCAATGTTTCTTCCAAAGTTCATTTTTTTTATTTGTAAAAAAGTGTAAAGAATGGAAGAAGAAGAGGTGACCCATCTAAACTCACCCTGCACTCTTACTTTAATTGAATTTTACTGAGGTTTCTAAATCATTTAGATACTGAGCTTTAATTTTCAAGCATTCCATGAATTTTAGAAAATGTTGGCTTAGTTGGGTTACTCTGCAATGTTGCTAAATACAAAATCTGCAGCAGCCTAAGATTAAATTCAGCCTTCCTTTATATAGTCATGTTCCTTGGAGCTGAACTGGCTTTCCAGACCCAGTCCCACTGCAAGAGAGCTAAGTATTCATCCCTTCTGCTTCCAGCACCAAGTCTGAGGAGTCTGGATGTCTCCAGCTCCTTCCCATAGTCAGGAAAAACAGGAGCTCAGCATGACTGAGAGCAGCTTGAGGTAACGTGTCCTTCTCTACTCAATGCAGAAGGAATTTAAGGCTCAGGGAGGCACATTGGGTCAGCAGAATGGACCTCAGGCAGAGCACCTGCGTGCGTGACATGGATAAGAACTTACCAAGTTGTCTTCTGGTGCTGCATCACAGAATGCAGCTCTCAAAAGATTAACAGCAGCATGCCTGGCTTCACGAGAGGTAGGAAAAAGGGGAAGAAAACCAGGTTTTGGTGTCCTGCTCCACATTCACCATATTAATTCAAGACACCTCTCAATTTTCTCAGGTCAGTTGTCTGCATACCTTCTCCCATCTTCTTCTGAGTGGATGGAAGCTGAAGCTTTTCCAAAATACTGGTAGGAAAGAGCTACATTTGGCTCAAAGCTTTGAGGATTCTTTGCAAACAGCATCTTCAGCTTGAGCTGAAATAAATGAGAGTTAAATTTGTCTCGATAGATATCCATCATCAACGGCTTACTTAAGTGCACAGAAGCAAACTGTGTTCCAGAGAAGTATAGCCAGGTATTGGATGACAGAAAAATAAATATTTATGCCTTAGTTGGTTTTTTTGTTTTGTTTTCTTTAATTGTAGACTGTTCTTACCTTCTGAAGATGTTTGCAGCTACTACACAAAGAGTTTCCCAAGAGCTGCTCTTTGCATTATACCAACAAAGAAATAAATTTTGTGACATGCATACAACATGCCACTTCTTAGAAACTGCTATAGTTGCTGTCATTGGAACCATGACAGCTAATATTAAAATTAATTATCACATTATCTACAGAGTAAGTAGGGAATACCTTGTTCATCACATTATGTTACTTGTGGATTATATTTTGTACATATTATTTGGTTGGAGCTTAAACATGTACATAAATCATAGAGTCATAGAATGGTTTGGGTTGGAAAGGACCTTATGATCATCCAGTTCCAACCCCCTGCCATGGGCAGAGACACCTCACACTAAACCATGTTACCCAAGGCTCTGTCCAGCCTGGCCTTGAACACTGCCAGGGATGGAGCATTTACCACTTCTTTCGGCAACCTGTGCCAGTCAGTGCCTCACCATCCCACAGTAAAGAACTTCTTCCTTATATCTAATTTGAACTTCCCCTGTTTTAAATTTGAATGCATTACCCCTTGTCCTTTGTCATGTCTGCAAGTCATGTCTGAAGATTCATTTTTGCTCAATGATCGGTTTGGTAAAACAGACTAGACACAGCACTTTTTTTGTCTTGTGATCCACCTTCTGCAAAATAACCAAATATTGAACCACCTTTTTTCTGGATCCTCAGAATCTCACTCAGGTGCAACTTGGTTCTGTTGACAGTTTCATATAGATGTGGTAGGTTTCATAACTCATCTGCCTTTACATGTTGAAACATTTGAAACATATTTCAACATGATCAATTCTAAACAGGAGAGTAGGGATGTTAAATAGTCATTATAGGCACAGAAACAGAAAGTAAGTCCAAAAGTTTTATCACACTATTGGGAAAATTAGAACAGATTCATTATGACAATGTCATAAGGTACGCTATGCCTAAGGGGAATAATGCTGAAATGCATCTTTATATATTTGTATGGTCTCTGGTAAGACTGGTGTAAGACTGGTGACATTATAGTCTGGTCATTTTTGCAGCAGTTCCTTTGTATCAGGAGTGTAATATCCACGCTTCATGTTGTGTGATCAGCTTAGGAAATGAAGTGGCTGATAAGGCATTTGTATAGATCAAAGCATGGATTAGCAATTTAAATGAAGAAAACCCAATTTTCTTCTCATCAGTTACTACTCAAAAGTTACATTGCACATACACCATGTAAGCAGCACACCTGCAGAACGTTGTTGCTGATTAGGGTTGTTCTCAAAACTTCTTGAGACAGTTGAAGCAGCACTTTAAATACTTCAAGGGTACAGTCAGGTCCTTCATCTGCTCAGATAGTTACCTTTCATTCAGTGACACAGAATCTGAAATTGAATTGCTGTGTTTAATTGAATATTTTGGATGTCAGTTTCATTTTGTGAGAGTATCTCACTAGCACTCGCTGCATTGTTGGGAAGGGAGCAGAACCTTTTGGCATTGGCCATCTAAGAGTTTGGTGACATGAATAATAAGGTAGCTTAGAGGTTGCTGAAATGCAGGTGGAATAGTCAGCAAATCACTTTTGACTGCTTTGAGCTGGAGCCAAGTGTTACATATTTACATCATATTCATCTGTGGAGAATTAATCTGGTACTCCAAAAGGGTGGAAACTGCTTTAGAATCTGTTACACTGGGTCCTAAACTGCCAATATTGTGGATGTCACGCTTCCAGGAATAAAAGCATATGTGCTCATTTTTTATTCAGAGTCTCTCAATATGTCTTCTGCTGTGAGAGTAATTTGCTAGTCTGCATGAACTTTTCTGTTACTGTTTCTGTTGACCAGTATAGGGACAGACAGTGCTCTATTTTTCTCAAGTGAATTGCATTGCTATAACTTTATTTTATTAGCCACGAAACCATTTAGATCAGATGTATTCTCAAGGTTTAACATGTGCTATATATTGAACTGACAGTATAAGACATGGAAGAAACAGTTCTACTCCAACTGAAAAGCCTTCGTCTGCTTCTCATGTTGACATCTACCTGAGAAAAAAAGTAAGGGACGTAGTAGAATGGTGGATGAAGATCGAAGGACATCTGACAGAAGGAAGGAATGGAAATTGGTTTGACAGCAGAAAATTCCCAGAAACTGTATCTTTTTCTAATTCTATACAAAACCTATAAATTACTATTACAAATTGTCTTATTCATGGCTTTTCTGACTAGATAAGGACTGGCTACTGAACTCAAGCACGTTGTTCTGACCTTGCACCAGCTCCACAGTAAAAGATAGGTTCAAAGCACTGAATCAAAGAAATACTATTTACAGTAGGCTAAGCACTGTGGCTACAAACACTTAAGAGAGATTTTGACTTGAACAGAAATGAAGCCAGTGCAACTCCAAACTCTTAAATGGGAGGAAATGGGAACATTTTGCCAAGGTTTTGTGCAAAACTAATTAGCCCTGTAGAGCTTGCCTTATTACTTTTACTGAAAATCTGTTGTCATGAGCATATATGCACATACTTACCCATGCACAAAGATGAACACACATGACTCTGTATGTGTGTAGAAATGATGCACAGTTGTTGTCTTGCCTACTTAGTTAATAATTCCATAGAAAACCAAAGGAACTACTGTATCTAGTCTACGCAATATCTTTATATTGATAGGAAAATAATGGAGAAATAACAATAAGGAGAAACTAAGGCTTTCCTAATCCAAAACTGGCCTCATAATGGAGTCTTGCTGTATTCTGGCTTTTAGATGAGTGGTTTCTGTTCATATGCCTTTTAGGATAATAGTTGCTTTTCCTTCTGTGATCCAGCCTCTTGGGAATTTCTGAAAACTTTCTTACATCTCTTAAACACTCTCTTGAGAATTTAACAGGAAGTCTGAGCAAATGAAAAGAGCAGGAAGTTTTCAATATGCTCATGAGTTACTCTTGAGACTGTTCAAGGGATAGCTTAATCATCATGGATTTGTGCCACAATCCAAACCAGCATGCTTATGACAGATCTGGAACATAAGATACCAGATTTACAGACAGACATCTCAGGAAAGTGTGAAAGTACTTCATTTTTCAAGTTGATGGGAAATAGGCATCTGAAGGAAATGACAATATTTTCCATTACTCTTTAATATTGCCTTGCACCTGTTTTTGTAACATGAGCTCACTGTAAAAGCTCAGTTCTGGAAGGACACCACAGTGCAGCTGGGTGCAGTGAGGTAGCATCCAAACAAAGTAACATTGATGCTGGGTTTGGATTAGGTATTTACTTCCTGCCTCTCTCTATTTACAGCCTACTGTAAGAAGCAGAGATAGTACACTATATGCTGCAATATGCAAAGCTGCCATGGAAAGACAGGTCTGAGGGCTAGAACTGAAAATGGTCATTGTCTGGCAAATCCACATGACTAATTTACTGAGAACTGGAGTTATTTACTGAGAGCTGCTGTTGCCTCACCCCCCACCCATACAGTGTGCCACTGGTAGACTGCAAAGGCTCTAGGCTCTGATCTTGCTTCAATAAAAACTGTCAGTGCAGTGAAGCAGAAGTTGTCAACGGAAGTTCAGAAAAATCGGAAAATCTATCAAGAGTTGTTACACCTGGCAGCATTTTGTTATCTATTGAGTAGCTGGACACCTGGAAGTCTGACTAGCAGGAGCTAAATCAGAGCTGCAGCGTGCCGTGTAAACTGGAGTGCTGGAGCTTACCACCAGAGCGTGTCATCAGTGACGTCTGATAAGCACAGTCACACGTCTGTGTCAGCTAATACTATTACAAGACTTCAGAGTGGTTAAACAGCAGGCTGGCAGATACATTAAATACCCATATGGTGCACTTGGTTACTTGTCCTTCTTTTCCCCTCCACTTTTGCTTTCCAGCAACTATCCTTTAAGTTCATTAAAAAATGAGTCAAATGCTAGGACCTGAATTTCTGAGGCTGCTGCATTTATTCAGAATAGTCCTCATCCTTTCCCCATGTATGCAGAGATTATAGGTTTAAACTCCCACACCGTTCCTAGGATAATGATATAAACTCAAAGCATAAATGTGGACTATCTAATTTTAGTCAGGTGGAAGTAAATTCTCCTGCATAAATGCAGCGTGTCATCTTTCTTTGTGGAGAAAACAAAACAACTGAATGCACTGTTCACATTAACCTCTTTGCTAAGATAGAACATCACCTGCTACTTAAATAAGTTTTCATTTTCTTTAGCTTCAGTTTTTCTTCACAATTGTGAGTTGGTGATTACAGATGATAACATCCAAAGCAAAGATATCTCCAACAAAAAAAGGCTGGAAAAAAGTGTTTCTTGTATTTTTCCTCTGTTCCATTCAATTGTGATCACATATTCTAAAATAGTACTTGGCAGTGGTAGAGCATTGACTTTGCTACTGCCTTAATGTATATATTTATTCCTTTTAATTTTTCTTCACCTGAGAAGAGGCAGCCGCAGAGGATGGGAACACAACAGCTCCTGGCCAATCCTACTACAATCACCTTTCCAATAAAAATAAGTGGCTGTTTAAAGCAAGACAAACTCATTTTCACACATCAAATTTTATCCTAAGTGTAAGTAAGTACTCAAAACTATCAAGAATTATGCCTGACAAATATGTGTACCTGTATTGCCTGGGCTCAGTTTCTGTACATTATGTTGCTGTATTGCTTTGAAGTAATTTTACAAATGTGGGTCTTTAATCAAGAGCTATATAACTGAAAGTGATAGCCTGCTGTCTGCATTCATAACTTGCACCACTGACATGAGTGAACTACTCACGGTATAGAATGAGAAAGAAGTAGAATCTGGTCCTTTATGCATATCAGAATGAAAAAGATGTTTAAAACAGATTGTGTAATTATCTTCGAAAATGGATAATTTTCTAGTCCAGGTGAAGGATTATGATGTATTTTAGAGAGATTTTAGGGTACAGTGAATATCTGACAGTTAAGGTGATTTCCTTCCTGAATTAAGCTGAGCAGAGGACTCAGAAGACATGAACACTGTAAGTGGCTGTAATCTGCTTTGATAGGTTTAGAAAGTCAACAGACAAAAATAATACAAGAGGTCATTAAACAGAAGTGTGCAAGGTTTGGTGTCATCAAGATGTCTGAAGCCATGTGCTGGGTGTCCTGAAGTATTCACTGAACCTAGGTCATGAAACCCAAGGCAGGATATTGACAACAGAGTAAAGCTTGTAAAATCTATGTGGAGAGGCTTAGGCACACTATGATATTATGTTTGTCAGTTGAAAGAGCAATGTCAAAGCCCACACAGGCATAAGTGAACGTTTCGAAGCAATGTAATAATTTCACAGACTCTCAAAATGCAGTATTGAATACTGAGTTGGCTTCTTTATCCTACAGAATAGTTTTAGGACAGTTCCAGTTGAAACTGAGATGGAAGCTTTCTTGGAGAAGAAGGTTTCTGCAGATTTTTATCCAATCAGTGCTTTCAAATACATAACATAAAAACTAATAGAATATCACAAAGAATATAAAATTCTGGTGATGATTGTCAAATGAATTTTATGTTTTCTGCTGTGCAGGATGGTTTGGTTCTGAACTTGTCAGCTACAATCTAAGATTTCTAGGAAGCTGTCTTTAACATGCATTTTGACGCAGGCTTTTTGCAGGGAAGGCACAGCCTCTGCTTCTTCACTGTTTTCAGTCACAGAACAAACAGCAAGCATCGGACAAGTGATGCACAAGAGACCTTCCATGAACCAACACCTCCCTGTGGCATAGAGCAAATGACCAGAGGGCTTGGGAAAGTTGCCAGCACAACAGAAGTTTGACATTTATACTCCAGGGCCGTATGTTACATATTTATAAAGCAGGACATGTTAAGAACACAAGAAAGTACAGTTCTTCATAGAGGACGCATAGCTTTTTCCTGTGTTACAAAAGAGTGTGTATGGGGAAAGGACAAAGGCAATTTAACAGGTGAAGGCCCAGGACTAAATCCAATTCTGCCACATATAGTCGAACCATGTCAAGATCAGATCCAGGCAGATCATTACAGAGTGTCCTATTAACTGCGCCAGGTTTTGTTTTTGTGTAATTAGGCAGCCACTTTCAACTGGAAACTAAAATATTTTTCTATTTCTATAAAAGCATGTTTTCTGTACAAGTTACTCAGCAGTTATTGGAAGCTCATAGACTTGTGTGACAAAAGCCACGTGAGTAGATAATAGGCAGGTAAACCATACCATGTAACAGGTAGGAGCAGGGTACTGAGTTTCTTTCTGTTCTTGTCGTTTTGTCTGCCTGCTTGACCACATTTTGTCCGTTGTAGGGGCTTTTTTTTTTTTTCAGTATTTGTCTGTGTATTGCAGACTTCCACATACAAGCAGTCATAATAGAAAGAAAAGTATATGTAAAAAAAGAAGAAACATAGCTACAGTGAAGCTGTGAAAGTTGGGCAGAACAGGGAGAGAAACTTCATAGAAGGAAAGCAGCAGGGATAGTGAGACCAGTATAGCTTTCAAGTAGACTTTAAAGTACTAATTGAATCTTAAATTGTGTATTTCCTTCTCAAGCTCCACTTGTGCACAGCACAATCTGAGGTTTTCCTCTCTTTGCCTGTATATCCATACAGCCCTGATAGAAGTTTCTGGAAATCTTCACTGAGTAAGGACTTCAAGGTATTTTTTGATACATTGCAATTAATTACTCTTACCTATTTTCCTCATCTTTTTACAAGCTTGAACAAAACTACGTATTTATAGAGAACTCCTTGCAACAGAGACTAAATCTGAGATACTAACATAAATCTTGGCCTTATTCTATTAAAAAAAAACCCAACTTCTATTTATAGAAAAATGATGTCTGAGCACTTAGACCTGATGCTCTGCAGTGTGGCTGGAAGTTGACACTGGAGTTGCTGACCAGAGTGGAAAGAAACCTACCGTTTCTTTCCATCACTGCAGTGGTGCTACTGCCATCTGACAGTAGCATCATTCCCGGTGACCTCTGGTTGTGTATGACACTTTGGAGGCAGGAGTCAGGCACTGTGGTTTTAGAAATGTTCTTCAAAGCTTCTCTTAGTTGCTCAGGGAAATGTCTTAGTAAGCAGGCTGGCCTGTGATCAAAGAAACACATTTCTTCCAGACTTATCCAGAGCTGCCTTTTACTTCATTGTCTCTTGATCACAGTTACCATTGCTTTGCGGGCATGAAGATACCGAAAAGGCAGAAATTCATGTATCTCTAGGTAATCTGTCAAATTTGGCCACATGTGGGGTACATTTTGATAGGACTGTGCAGGTGTTAACTGCTCCAGGAAGATACTTGCCTGCATATTTACATCTCTGAAAAATACACTACAAATGAAAAATCACTCCTTTCTGTGACCATAACTGTGTGAGCCAGACATACCACCAGGAAGAAGAGGTTTGTGTACCTAAATTTGCTCTCAACATTCATGTATTTCAGGTATAAATTCTGACTGCAGAGAGATGCAATCTGTCTTCTCTACATTCAGTACCATTTAAGGCTTCTAGAGCACTTGCTCACGAACACCACAGATTTTATGCATGTTAGTTTTTGTTTACCCGCTGTAAATGACAGATTAGCATTTAAATGCTTTTGTGGCAGTTATATCTGTTTTGGATGTCAAGCCAAACAAGCCATTATGTCTCCCTCAAAATAACACTCACTGTTGTTTGCAATGATTTCCTGCTATTTTCCCTACTCTACAGGAACAGCTGAGCAGGGAACATTTCGCAGTACATATTGAAATCTAAAGTTCTTCTGGAATCTATCATTCATGGCAATTTAAGTCTAGCATGCACTCAGAAAGCAGTTGCATTCACTGAGGAGTCATGGCGGCATACTCTAAGTAGCAGGGATTTGTCGGTATAGTTTTAATCTATTTTTCCATCTCATGATGCTTCATTTTTTCCCCTCTTTCTTCAGGTTGTATTGTCCTCCACCAGCCCAGTTCCTTGTCTTTCCTCCAGCACTGCAAGTCCCCCTCTTTTTCTCCAAGAGTTTCCATACTCTTTGGTTTGTCCTCCCAACTCTATGCTCAATTAGATTTATTCTTTCCATAACATCTTTGTTATCTTGTATCTTTGTACCCTATCTGTGTCTAATTTCTTTTCCTCCTGTCTCTACAGCATTTCTATCACATCAGTAGATACAGAGATTATCCAGTCTTTTGATTTATAGACTTCCCCCTGCTGCCGGGGAAAGATTGGATTGGCTGCTTGAGGGTGTCAATAGTTCTCAGAAGGATCCATGTGACCTGTTCCCATCATGAAGGTACATGAACAGTCTGACCTTGCTGGCTATCTTTATTTGCAGGAGACAGTCTCACAAATTTCAAGGAGTACTTTGTACTCAGCAAAAGTAATTCTTGATAACTTTTACTTCTACATGAAGGAAGTTCCTGTCTCATCATGCAGCCCTTCCTCTGGCAACATCATACAACTTGAAAACAACTACGTTACATTTTTAGTCAGTTCACAGCACTTCACATCTAACCTCCAGCAGGAGTTTGAGAAATACTTGCTTTCAAAGAGCATGTGGTGGAGATGTGCATTTAAAATTGGGAATATCAGCACTGCGAGGAGGTCTGCAGTGGGGTCTCCTCACAAGGATCCGTATAAGATCTGCATGTCCCTGTGAGTTTGTTGTCCCTCTGACATGTGAGTTTGAAGGAACTATAAACACATCTAAGTGACATCAAAGTTGAAACTCTCCCAATTGTAGCTTGATTTGGCACCAGGGAAGGGAGTGCTGTGCATTTCCCATGGTGATTTTCTTCAGAAAGAGCTTTCAGAATCAGGAGTCAGAAGATGACTTTATAAATGCACAGTATTAGATTAGTATTAGATACAAATACCAGATTTTTATTAGGCAGGTTAGAGATTCTAATACCATCCTAAGGCCATTTTTAAATGCAATTGCCTTCATTCATCAGTGTGTGCTATTCAGTTGCTCAGTGCAAAGTCCCAGTAACTCAAACACAGCTGCAGATTTGCTTGGCTCCTTCAAAGCCTTTCCCAGACCTAACCCAAGTTTGGCTTTACAAGCAGAGTGCTGTAGCTGAGGGAAGTATAGTGCGTGGTTGCTGGGTCATGTCTTACTGTTGCATCCCATGGGTAAAGGTTGTGCCTCACGCAGTGGGCTCACCCTCACCGTCCTGGCCACCTATGCTGTGTGCCCTTTAGTCCCTCGTGTGGAACAAGGCAACACCAGTGCACAGGCAGGAAGGAGGATGCCACATAAAAGAGTAATGACAGTGCCAACCCATTTGTGACACAATGCATTAAACACTCTGCTTTGACAGCTTAAAAGCGCTTCTGATGACTGTGACTTCCCTGAGAAGGAGTTGTGGGCACTCACATCCTCCTGCCATGGGATTTCCCCACTCCCTCTCTGTCCTCTGTCTCACTGTGTACGAGTGTGTTCTCACTGAAATCTGCCATACTTTTCAGAGTGAGGTATTTCAAATCCTGCTGCTGGTGATGAAAGGTGAAAATATTCATCTGATCTATGACTCCCACTGTACCAGATAGGAACAGCCCACCCAGCGGGTATGAATGTGCAGTATGCCCAGAACAAGCCCACAGAAGAGCCCTGCTGTACAAAAATGAAGTAACAAGATGCTAAGGGCTGGCTTTGCTAAACAACATACATCTGGCTGTCTGTGAAACCAATGAAAGGTGATACAGTCACATCTTTGGGATTCTGGTCGTAACTATAAAAGAAGACATAAATTTAAATTTAGGTGTACAAACTGAAATCCTGAGGTCAGCCTCTGTCATACTGGCCATTGATACCATGAAGGAGTATCACCCGTTGCTGTTTCAAGGCATACTCACTCATGACTCTCCAAACTTTTCCTGACTCTTTCTTCAACTCGCTATTTGTCCATAAGATATTGTTCACTCTCCTCTGGCTCCGTTTCCATGTTGGAAAGTGTTTGCTGTAAAATTGCCCACTTCCCTACCAGACACTGGTGTCTGAGACTTCCACGCTCTCACTCTTGCAACTTGGTAATAGGCTGCTCACAATAAATGGAGGGGAAAAGGTATCAGCTGTGATTTTATTCCTGGGTGGCAAGTGACTCATTATAACAGGAGTGTTGCAAGTGTGTGAGTTAGAGAGCCTGAGGTCCTGGAAAGGTGCAGGATGTTGTTCCATTTGATGCAGGCCTGGATGGTGTAACCCTTTTCTCACAAATCAGCTCTTGCTCACAGAAGTGATTTTACTGATGTCACTGCGCTATTCATATGAGTCCATGCGTTCCAACACAGTGGTGAGCCATGGGACACCTAGTACTTTTCAGGGCTTCCCAACCACCTCTGGGATGAAGGGATGCAATGAAATTTCCTGTGCTAAAGCCTGATGAGCTTTTCCCTGGGCTGATAGTTGTCTGCTCTGTCCAGTTTCCAGGCACATCAGGTTCCCAAAGAGGTTTGATTTATATCTGTTGATGAAGCCTGTTGGATTTCCACTTTCGTTTCATCACAGGGTACCCAGCTGTCCCAGTGGTGTGCAAAAAAGGGGGCTGCCCTTTTTCAAAGTGTTCTAATTAGTTTGAATCTCATATTATGATTCAGAATATGTACAAACATGCTCTGAGCCCGGCAACCTTTGAGCCATGACCTATGTGCAAATTTTCATGAAGAAATTTATCTTTGGCTTTGAAGAAACAGTGATGGATTCTTGCTCTTAAGCAGATGCATTACTGTCTGCTTCATATGTAAATAAATTCTTGATATGACAAGTCACAATTTAAAGTAATTAGACTTAAAAATATTGTAAATTAGAAGCTTAAAAAAAAAATCCAAACAAAACCAAACAACTTGCTGAGGAGAAATCTTAGCCAAAATAGGAAGAATACAAAGTCATTGCTTGCGTGTTGCCATCTCTTGCCCAACCTCACAATCCTTGTATTTGTGTGATACCTAAAGTACTGCAAAGTCTTCAAAGGTTGTCATAAAGTGAGAGATGCAGCCTGTCAGCTATACATACTTTATTAGAGATTAGAGAAATCCTGGCACAATATTCAATACCTTTTCTCTTGATGCAGTATGAGAAAATGTATATCCATAAAAATGCATACATGTAGACATATGTATTTCATGTACAAATCCATATATTATAGGGTTTTAATATTTATAAATTTAAAATTACAAATATTCAGTGCAGAAACATGATTGTGTCTTTATTGAGGAAACAACACATCCAACATGTATGCAGATAGAAACACTCAATCATCCCATTGCTTTGGGACCAAGAGCACTTTGCAGACCAAGACCACTTATTTTAGCGTCAAAAATTGATTTTTTTCTGCCTGGGATGCTCAGAATGCTGACACTTCAGGAAGCACCTGGCCCAGGAAGTCCATAAATTTATCTGCAGCTCCTGTTGGTCCTGGGGAGTCTTCAGAAACCCCCCTGGGGGCACTTGGTATGGGCAAAGATGCTGCCTCAGTACTACCCCTGGGAGTTTCGCTTATTTAGACAGTTTGCTTGATAAGATGACTTACATTATATTATAAGCCTAATGATATAATTAAATGCTCATTGACTGCAGCACCGGCACAGATAAACCTGAATTCCATTGGCTGTGTGTGCATCCTCCTCCGCCTGCCATTTGGGAGGTGCTCAATCCACCATGACAGGGTGTGGCCTCGACCCCAAAATCCAGCGTTATCAGTCACCTTATTGAGGCAAGGAAGATGGATTTCAGGCATTGCAGTGCCAGACTGAAGGCCTTTCAGTGCAGGCTGAGGCCATCCAGACCCTCTCTGACAGCAGGTTTTCTGGATGCATGGACTTCAGAGACTTCCTAGACGGGAGTGAAGCTCCGTCTTCATCTTTAGCAAAGTGACACCGATGCTAGAGACAAATTAAGTTTGTAAGTTTTAAATATAATGTGCACGAAAAGAGAATTCAGAGTTTACAACCAGCCTGGTAAATAATGCAGTAAAAGTGAAAGATGTGTTTTAGGACAGCAATTGCATAATGCCCATAAAAGAATCGTGATTTTCAGCAATTCTAAGTGCCACATACTTCGCTAGTCGTAGCTAAAATGTCTCTTTGGGGGCTATCAACTCAGTTCTCTTGCTAAACTAAAGCTCTGTCAAGTCTTCAGAAATCTTCTATGTCTGACTTAGACTTCTTCCAACCTGCCTTGCAAATGTGCTCATTTTCACTTTATATGCCACAGATGACTGCGATCCAATTTGGAAGAAGCTTTTCTATTAGGGAAAAAAAATCAAATATACATTTTAAAAGGTCTGTAACCTGAGTATATTTTTTAAACCTAATTAAACCAAATATATACATGTACTTCTAATTCATTTCCTATCTTCTGCTCAAATATGTGATATATGTGATACCTTTTAAATAACTGTGTAAAACTGGCCTTTTTGCAGATTCATGAGAGCCATTTTAAAGCTGAGTTAAATTGGCAATATTAAAAAATGGACTGTACTAGGGTATTTTTGTGAAATTTATCTATAATGAAAGTTTCGGTTGCACCATGCAGCTATTCATCATTTTGTCATTACTTGGGAATATGAGTCCAGAGGCACTGGGACATTAAAACATTAGATTTATTTGGGCTCCTTTTAGATGTAGGTGTGGAAGCAATTAGTGTTACAAAAGAGGTGAGCTATCACTTGCCAGTATTTTAACCAACTGGAGAGCAGACAGTTGTGTGGGGACTGATTCCAGCCAGCTCTGACTGGAGCCCTGAAGGGCATTTCCTCCTCACCTGCAGCCCTGGTAGAGAGATTGGAACACTCTCCCCTCCAGGCTTATACAGATAGAGCTAAAACATTGGGACCTGACCCATCTCATTGCAGAGAGGTTGGACTAGATAACCTTTGATAGTAACTTCCAACCCAAACTGTTCTATGATTCTGTATGCCACAGGAGAGTATCATAGGACACAACAATGCAAGTAATCAAGGGGAAAAAGGATAGGGGGGAGAGAATAATTGATAAAAGTATATTACAGTTATTTGCATTCAGTATAATTCTTTAGGCATATTAAAGTATTCATTAATGCAAATTTACTGTCAAGTTCTATAGTATTGTCAGAGCTAGGTGAAATATTTGAAAAAAGTAGAAATGTAAAATGACAGAGCTCTTTCGGACTTTTTTAAGCTCTTCAGTAAAAAGTGTACTTAGAATGGTCATTCATTTCTTAAATACAGCTCTCAGATTCAATGGAAATGAGGAATTCTATTAAAATCTGTGAAAAAGAAAAAATACTGAAGTGCCATAAAATTCTGCAAAAGCTGCCAAAAAGTTCAAAAATTGCATACTATGGCAAAAATTATGAAAACAGAAAAATAGACTGACTTGCTTCCTGCAGTTTTAGGAAAAGGCAACATCAGTTTCCAGAGCTGCTTAATATTCTAAGGAAAATAACAAAATCTTTTCAATATCGCATTTATATTTCTGTGGTCTCACTGCTATTTTTCTAAGTGCAGAACTCCCATCTACTCTCTAAAATCAATGTCTTGTTTTGGATGACCCTTTAATGTCAAGTTTTGCTGCTCTGTATTTTTAACTGGAAGGAAAACTCAGCATTTTAAATTCTGTTTTTCTTAAATAAACTCTTCCTATGGGCCCAGGAGATTAGAATAGTCAGTGAAATGAAATAAAATAAGTAGTACAGAAGTGTGTAAAGGGAAAGGTAAAAAAAAAACAGTGCCTTTTTCTTCTCCCACATCTCATGCGCTCCTTTTCATAAGGCAGGGTATTAGCACATTTGAAAAGTTGAAGGAAGTCTGCTTGCTGCCGTCTTGCTCAGCAATGCAGCATATGCATCACATCTATAATGCAAACATTAGTGTTGGCTTGATTCTGAATTTAATACCAGGTTTGTCTGAGGCTCTTCCCTTTGAATGTAAGCCTTAACCTTGCAGAAGGACTTGCAGGTTGTACTGATACTGTATGGGAGGGTGAGATATGATTCCGCATTTTCAATTAGCTCTAGAAGTGGCATGTATGGGCCAGCTGTGTCATGTATACCACATATTTCCCAGTGTCTTGGGGCACAGGAGTATAGCTGGCATCAGATAGGTGGATTCATTCCCAGATAGCTCCAATACTATGGGTTTCCCAGCACAAGAGAAATAGGAGTGCTCTGTGCATCCCTCTAGCAACATGCTGACCCCGCTGCAATGCTGAAGCAAAGGCTTGTGTTGGTGAGCACCATTCTCCATTGTCCAGTCAGACCTGTGCACTGAGAAACTGTACATGCATACCACAAAATCTGACCCAAGGCATCCTCAAACCCTACAGCAATGTTTTCCTTGACTCAGGTGGAATTTCAATCAAATCCATGGTCCCATATGAGCTTATGCTGACATTGTATTTTATTGTCTCTAATAAGCAAGGGGTAATATGACTGAATCATCAGTGAAGCTCTATTCTTGGTGATTTCCCCAAATATACATGAATGTCAGTCCTCTACAAGTATATATAAACAGCTTAAATTTCTTCTAAAAGCTTTCCAGGTTTTCTGGAAAGACATCATGGCAGTCACTTTACCTTGTCTTAGTGTAAACAGCAGTATTGGATACTGTAAAAGAAAGACATGATCCCTGGACTGAAGTTATTATAGATGGGTAGATAAAGTCCTCATTTCCACATAGACTGATTTAAAATACAAAGCTGTAGACCTAGCTTTTCAGCTAAACAGGGACACAATAGCAAGGCTAGTTACTATGATTACATTTTAGTCATAATTGCTGCAAATGCAAATGGCCAGTTAGATGTATAATTAGCCATTTGATAATTCAGTTATTATTACTGTATATGAAATTGCAACCAGTATATAAAATTACATGTGAAACATTTTTCACTACATTTTTGTACTTTAAAACATTTAAATTTACCTTTAAATGATTTGCATTGTTTGCTGAGTTGATGCTTTGAAAAAATACACATTGTATTTCATAGTACCAAGCTGGAGTGGTGTATTTTCCCTCTTGCCTACTTTGCAATTACAGAAGCAGCAATTTGCTCTGGGCACTGAACTGCCTCTCACAATGAAAGCATTTCAGAGAGTATAGCCAAATAGCTGTAATGCACATGCAGATCCAGGGAGCTCCTGTGTAATTGCACCTTCAAGGAACTAACCAAAGAATCTGTAAGACTTGTGAGGGGAGTTCAGGGAAATCCAAAAGTTATGCTCCATACAGAGTTGCCATATCTTCACAGCTGGTTGCATACCCTATGATAATCAATGTGGAAATCTCAGAAACAAGTGATAGTTGGAATCTGCTGTATTTTGAAGTTAATTTCTAGCTGATAGGTTTGTGGGAAGAAACTTAAGTGCACGGCCCAAATGTACAGGAGTCAGAAGGCTAGTAAGTTTTCTTTAAATAGTGTTGTTATTTTCTTTTTAAACACATCTTAACATTTCTTGTGAAGGTTTGAGATTGACTTGCAGGCTGATTTAACCATCTGTAAAGAAATGTGTCTGTTCAAAACCCAGATCTGAGCAGGAAAATATGATGTGGATGATACCAGATGTGTTTAAGTTCTGGTGTGCGTATTGCATCCCACATTCTGAGTGGGGCTTGTCTGCTCCGCTAAGTAGGTTTCATTTTCTAACAAAATAGGCTTCACTATGCAATTGTAGCCATTAGTGTCTGTACAATTCTTACTCCTTGGCAAACTGAAAATCTCTGGGGAGAAGAGGTGGAGCTCTGTACACCTTCTCAAACAAGGACCTGAGGGACATCAGTTGAAGTTTCTTGTGAGAATAATGGGACATGTATACAGAAACAAATGAAAAAATGTGATTTAGATCTGCTTAATTTCTTTGAGTAATTCTTCTCTGGTTAGTCATTTTAGAAGAAGTTTGACAGGTTTGTCTGGAACTTGTCTTCCTCTCCAGTACTAACACATTTCCCTTTCTCCTGGTTGAAGCTGCCTTTGGTGGCTAAGATAATTGCTTACCTTCTTGTTTCCCATGACAGTATGATGACAGTACAGGATTAGCCTGAAGATCCTTAGCTTACTCGCTTATTGTAAACCTTTCAAACCAGGTTCCTGTGGCAGCGTACTGGCTCGTGTTTTGTGGCAGACAAGACTGACACAACTCGAGGAATCTGGTTTGTGGAGAAAGGCAAGTGTCCCTGCTCTCAGCTCCTGCTGAGCTGCAAACTCCTTGCAGCTGGAAAGTTACGGCCTCTTACAACTGTTGAGCTGAGAGGGGAACTCTGGGGCATTCAGGGACCCTCAGTGCTCTCACAGCCTTCTGAGTTTCTCAGCTATACTTTATGTACTATGTTAGATGATTTCAGACAGGCTTGGCTTATGTGTTTTGCATCATATATCCTGTATCAGGACAAGGCATCAAATGCTAGCCCTGTGAGATGTATTTACCAGTTGGTACTGTAAGCTGACTTTTCTTGAGAAGTACTTCCCTCCTCCCATTGTTCAAGCGTGACATGTGCTGCTTTTACTAATTTTATCTCCATTTTCTTCTTTGGAGCATTCAGCAGCACCATACTGGGATATCCATTTTCTTTCCTTTTTACTACATGGATCTTAGTAGGAATTCACAAACTTGGAGAAAGAGATTTGCTTTTACATCATGGTTGTTTTCCCCTTCATCTATGTGATAAGGCAGCCTCACAGGGCCTGGGAATGTAGTTTAGAGTAATGGAATAAGGATCCTGGAGGCTGTTGCAGTGGTGGAATGTGATGAAAATTAATCCATTTCGTTCTGATTGTGATCTTGTTGAATTGAGCTTCTTCTGAGCATTGTTTCTCCTTTCAGTGATTTCCAATCTTGAAAAACCCATTTCTGATATAAACCACTTAAAGCTTATTATTCTGAAAAGCACTTGCACTCTCTCGTGAATAAATTTGTATAATATTAGTTCAGAATGATTTGCATGACAAAACCACAGGGTAAATTGTTTGCAGAAAAGCCACACTGAAAAGAGCTGATTAATGCCATTAAATTAAAGAAGAGTAAACCGCTCTTCCTTCCCTGTTTTTTGCCAATAATAAGGTCTAGTTTATTGGAATATATATCAATTAAAATTTAAATATTCTCTGACTGATCCTATTAAGAATATTTTGGATACAAGATACAGCTAGCCTAGAACGGCTAATGTAATGGAAAACAAATTCATGAATGCAGTATAAATGCAAACATTTTTCCTTTAAAACTATTACTGTTATGGTCAAAGATATAGTTGAAAGGCCCATTCCCAGATATGCAATATGAATATGTAGGATTCTTCTCATAGGTAATGTTATTATACCATACTTTTTTGGCTATGCCTGTCTGTAACACATCTGGAACTGAAAGGTAACTTCAGGGGACACTGTTAACTTAAAATACTGCACTGAAGTACTGTAATGATCAGGAAAAGTATTTTTTTGATCTGACTTATTGCTTTAGGGAACCAAAAAAGTTAGATTACCTCGTGGACCTTAGACTGCGTAAGACTAAAACAGGTTAAATGCAAAACCAGTCTAACTTTAAATTAACCTGTTCAGAATCTGCAAGGAGTATAGAAGCAGCAAGTCAGTGATTGAGTTTCATCCAGCTTCTTAAATGGGCTTTGCCCATTTTGTGTCAAGTGACAGGACCAGAGGCACTGGGCACAAACTGAAACACAGGAACATCAGGAAACACTTTTCCACTGTGAGGATGACCGAGCACTGGCACAGGTTGCCTGGAAAGTTTGTGGTGTCTCCATGTTTGGAGATACTCAAAAGCCATCTGGAAACAGTCCTGGGCAGCCAGCTGTAGATGGCCCTGCTTGAGCAGGGAGGTTTGACCAGGTGACCTCCAGAGGTCCATTCCCACCTCAGCCATCCCGTGATTGTGTGTTTCTGTGCTTTGCAGCCTGGGATGATCCAGCCACTCTGCAAAAGCCAGTTCAGGTTTGTCCCCAGTAGTTAACAGGGACTGCAGAGTATCTATAATAGGAATTTTGAGATATCTCTGTTCATTTTCTTAGACCTTGGTCTGTACAGTCATGACTAAAGGGTGTTTGCTCACTCTGTCATATAGCAGGAGGAAAGAGGGTAGTGGGCTTTTTGGCTCCTTTCCTTGTTCTTTTCTGATAGCTCATGAGATTGAAAAAGATTTTTCCATAAAACAGGGTCATGAGATCCTAGACCCCATTGAGCTTGGTAAAACCCACTGAAATCACAGGCTCCAGGAAGCTTTGGATCCAGCTCGCAGAGCAGGAAAGGGAAATAAAGCTGTGGGGTTGAGACAGCATTTTCAACACTGAGAGTGGAGAAAGAGGAGATGGGAAGAAGGGATGGAATTATCATCTGCATTTATGGTTGCTTTTTCATTAAAAATCTCTCTTATTTGATTCTTCCTGTATTTCTCTTGTAGGTATCCTCTTGCAGCTCCCCACTTTCCAGCCAGCTAGTTAGGTCCCCAGGGACAAGGCTTTCCCACACACAGCCCATGTCTCCAGTGGTTCTTCTTTTTCCATTTTCAGTGTAGGCTTCTTCCAGTTACCATCATTTGCGTTTGCTGAGTGGGTTTTTATTTTATTTTTCTTCTTCCTAGCTGCTGTGAGTAGTCTCACAGCCAGAGACAAGCTGGAATGGCTGCCAATAGTGTAAGAAACTCCTCCAGAGATAATGAGACACCAGAAATATGAAAGGTCTGTAATGAAACTTCCCAAACACCAGCCAGATGGTAATTCTGAATTCTGACTGAGAAGATAGTGGGAGATCATGATTAATAATATCATTCTTTATTAATAGAGAGATACTCTTGCTCTGAAGCTAGAGAGAATGCTTCAACCCATCTTTCCTACTTTGATCCCTGCATAGTAGGGACAATTTATGGGTCAGTTTGGTCTGGCTCCACACTATTGCAGTACAATGATTTTTTTATTGCTCTGTTCTTTTCATCCAGATGAGCTGTTTTTCAGGACATGAAGATCATGCATGACAGAAGTAGAGCTGCATGTGGGAGCCTGTGGTGGTATAAAATCTGCTGGTACTACTTTTGTTGCTCTAGCCAGCTGCATTGCTGCCAGTCGCTTTGAATGAAAACATACTGTGTTCAAAGCTGAGAGGAGGTTTCCTGTGGTCTTTCCCTGCACAGAAACTAGTACTATAGTTAGGGATGAACTACTTTGCATTTTCTGATGTGTGTCTCCATGCTTGAGTATGCAGACAGTTAAAATAAGTAACAGATCCAGCAACTTGGGAAGATACGGGAATTATAAATTATTTCAGGAGTTTGCACTTCGAACTATTCGTTTGACTTGTAAATATATTCACTTTCCAGTTAATTTTGCCAGCTTCTGGGCACTGTACTTCATTGCAGAGAGCACTTCTTGGGATCGGCCTCCCTTCGTCATATTTTGAAATACATAGAAGTCAATACTTGGAGGTTAGAAAGCATCCATTTTTGGAGTAAAACTAAAAACGTGAGAATCATTTGTCATTTTTCTTTCAGACACATCTCATAAAATCCGTCTTTCTTATTGGTTCTTAAAGGATGGATTTTGTTTTGCTTAAGAATTTCCGAGTGAAAACTGGCAGAATCTTATACCCAGTATAATTTTCTGTTATTACTCAAATTAGTGCTCACAAAGTAGAAAACATCACTTTAAAGTAAATGGCATTTTTCAAGCATGATAAGTCCTTTATTTCCATTTTTCAGTCCAGCTATTTAAATCACTTTTTGTCTGACTGGTGATAAAAATGTCTGGCTTGATTCTGCAGAACAGCAGAGGTGTTCTGAAATGGTGACGTTTGGGAAGCATAGAAGTCAGCCACGCTACACAGGAACCTCAGTGTAAAAGATTTTAACATCCCACCCTTTCAGGTTTTTTTCTGCAACACCCACACATTGTGCACAGATGGAGGGATGTGACAGATCATGGAATTAAGAAACCAAGAGCTTTTTTTGTTAAATTTTTAATCCACTCCTCCCACACTTCCATAGTTCTTTGATTTACAGTTTAATTCAAAATGAATGAACTACCAGTCTTTACTAGCAAGTGTCTGTTCATAGCACGTGTTAGCTTCCAGCCACCTGTCTGACCCTCTTAATATTTCTTTCATTATTCCTTAAGCACACAAGGCTACAGCAAGCAATATTTATCACCAGACCATCATCATTTTTGTGGAGGCAGGATCTGGGCAGCAGTACTCATGTTTATTTAAAGCACTAATAGCACCATCTTTACTTGAAGTCATCACTGTTTCCTGATAAGCAAGAAGAAATGCTTACTGGAAGAATGTCTTTGTTCATTTTGTGAAATGCCTAGGATAATAAAGGCCACCATAATAAATAGGATAAACCAGATAAAAATAGTAAAAGACAATATTGGCAGCTGTTTGTAAGTAATAAGCAATTATGAGCCACCTGGACTTCTCACAGTCAGCATACCTCACATCTCCTCTCTATCTATAATTGTCTTGCCCTACACAGGAAAGGGAATTATAAGCATTTCTAGCTACTTCTCTCACACTAAACCGAATGAACTTCAGTCACTTCCCACAGAAAGTAGCATACTGACTAAACACAAAATTTCCATCATAGATGGAGCAGGGGAGCAAGAAGCTTTCAGAGGAAAAATAAGTAACACTATTCATGAAGTGCTTTTAACAGAAAAGGGAAAAAGTGCAATTTTTGGACCAGTTGTCACCTCCTCTTAGGACTTGCAGAACACTCTTGGTCTTTTAGCTCTCCCTGCTGTTTTTCTCCTCTGCCCCATCTGTGACAATTCCCCACCAGCAGGAGCTGGGCAGGAAGGGCTTGACTGGGCAGCTTTATCGGTCTCCCAAACACCTTACAGCATTTTTTAAAATGAGCATCAGTAGCTGAATCATTTTATTGTGGGAAAGGACCTTCATAATTAATTTCTGGACACTGAAGTACTGGTTACTGATGCATTTTTCTGTGTGGATCCTTGATTTCTAGAATTAGATTTCTAGAATTGGTCATTTAAAAGCATACAAAATGCATTCATTTTGCAAACCAGAAGTACCTGCTTGTTTGGGTCTTCTTTTCTATTTTATATTTGTCAGTGGCAGAGACATGAGGCACATACGTACTTGGGATACTGAGATAAATATGTCCCCTTTGGGGATGCTCCTTATTTTCTGAAACGCAAATTAACACTTGCTGACTCTGTCTCAGGACACCGGGGCAGTGGTGGAATCACTGTCCCTGGAAGCGTTCAAAAACCGTGTAGGTGAGGCCCTCAGTGATACGCCTTAGTAGTGGTAATGGTTAGTCTTCATGGTCTTAAAGGTCTTTTCTAACCTAGTTGATTCTATAATTCTCTTATTCTAAGATATGATGTGGCACATGAATTTAACAAGCATGAGACGGATGCTAAAAGACAGGGCAGGAGGTAGCTGTGAGAGCAAAAGAGTAAGGATTTAGAGGTGCCATCTTGGAAAAGCAGGGCTAATATATGTCTAATCCAAGCAGACTGCTTATTTATTAGTAATTTTCTGAATTTCCACAGGACACCTGATATCTCCTTGTCCAGCTCATTGTAATGAATGTGAGGGCACAGCTAAGAGGTATTAGATAAATTATTAGCAAGTAAAGTAGCTTGGTTGCATTTAATCTGTACAGAAATTAGGAACCTATTTTGAGAACAGTTTCCATGCTGCAGCATGGAATATTAGCCAAGCAAACTGAGCAAAGGGCCACTTTATCATCCAGGTAGGTGTAATCCCCTAGTTTTGCATCTGCCATAGCAGAGGGGTAACCCCTGTGTGCATTAAGGCTGAGGAATGGCAGAAGGATTTTGTGCTCATGGTTTATCTCATGGCAGTGGTAATGTCTGTCTCAAGGGTCAGCTGAGCTTTTCAGTTAGGAAATAGCAGCTAGTGTCTAAACTTCGATCCTTTTCAATTTATTAGAGCAATGTAGAACTATCTCCATGTTAGGTATTCAACATTAAATAGGCAGAGGGAATGAAACTCCTCTGCATGAGGCTTTCCTGCAGGACTGTGGCCTTGGAGCATCCTGTGCTGCAGAAGAGGTCCAAATGTAGTATGGCCCTTTTGAGGAAGGGCCTGCTCAAACTCTTAGTGTCTGCATGGCCTACTGAGACTAAAGAGGAAGGAGCAGCACCTTAGCTATGACCTGTTCATGGTAAGAGTCAAGTATTATGCATTTCTGCTTTCCACTCAGTGTGGTTCCTGCTGTGAATTCACCTTTCCTTCAAGTCAGGAAAATCAGATTACATGTTCTCCCACATATTAAGTGAGTTTTCATCTCTTCCTCTTCCCTTCGGGTTTGCCCAGGCTAATGCTGTTTCTTCTGAGGAAATTTTATCTGGCTTTTACTGTAAATGTTTCCTTTCTTAGCTGCACGCTATGATTTCTAGTGTCACTCCAAGAAAATTCATCTTGAGAGTCATATATTTATAAAGTACTACAGGGTTCCCCACTCAGCCTGCTTTTAGCCAGCTACATGTTTAACTCCTCTGGTCTCCCCTTGTGAGTCAGCACTCTCCAGCACTTCTTTTCAGATGTCTCTCGGCTGCACTGAGCATTTCTGGCAGTGAGCAAAGCCCAGTGCCACCTTCCTGGAACAGCCGTGTTAGGGGCTTACATAAAGGGAACACCGCAGGGAGCACCAGGTCACCTCCCCTTCTCCTTCTGCCATTCCTGTGCACCTCTCAACGCAGTTTTGCTGCAGTTTTGCATTGCAAAATCATGTCTGAGCTACCACCTACAGCATTTGTGGGCTCCTTAGCATTCCTGCCTTCCTGGCTTTCTCTCCTGATGAGTTTTAGGGGGTTTTCTAAAGAGCTAGAATCTGTCAGTCTAGTTAAGGAGAACACAGGTCCACCGTACAGAGGTTCATGGGGTAGGGCTGCAGCATCCTGCTGCTGTACCATGCCCACCAGTGGCAGAGCTGCTGTTTAACCCTCTCACCCAGTCCTGGGCACAGCACAGCTACTTCCAGTTACTGCAGCATAGCTTTCCTTGGGAACTGATTTTCCGGAATGAAGCTGACTTGACTTGAGAATAAAGAAATAATTTTTATTCCAGAGTGGAATGGCCATGGAAGGGACGTATCCTGATAGTTTTCCAGGGTAACTGTTTTATACAGCTGCTTAGGCAATTTTTGACGTGGAGACAATCCTTAAAGTACATTTCTATTCATCTATGACTCTGCATTTTCCCACAGTAAATCATAATTCACCATCAGTCTATTCATGTTTCTAATCTTTATAGACCCCTTTGTATTACTTTATTATCAACACTTGGGTACTCAACTCCTCTCTGGTTTGCATTATGTGCAGATTTCATTACTGTAAGTATTTCCTTTCTCTAATTGAGATACTTGCTCTGATTCCTGCAATCCTCAGTAGACACAGTCTCACTACTTGATATGTTGTCATTCATCATCACCATTTGTTTTTGTTTTCAACCTATTTTCAATACTCCTGATAATGTTTATATCCAGGGTAATTTGCATTAATTGAGAAAGTCAAACTCGTTTTGAGAGACTCCAAAATACATCACTAAAATTCAAATAGCAACTGTCAAGCATCCCTTTATTCATTACTTTTATTAATCTGACAAAGTAATAAAGTCTACAGAAGACTTTTTCTTCATAATTGCATACTGCATCTTTCTTAAGGTTCCATAATCCTCTAATTAAAGACTTTTGTTTTCCTTGTAAAATTACTTCTATTAGTGTACAATCAGTTGATCTAATCTTAAGTAGCATAAGGAGTCATTTCTCAGGTAACACTTGCTTCAACCGGTGTAATCCAGTATAATCCCATTGGACAGACTCTGTGCCTTTCAGGAGTCTGCTGTAGCATTCAGATGCAGGTGCTTTTCATGTGTAAAACAGGAAGAAGTGTCTTAAAGTAGCACCTCTGCCGAAACAGACTGCTCTACCATTAGATTTCTTATGGATTCTCAATTGCCTGTCACCATTAGGATGACTTAAATGTTCAAAGTATGCCTGTGAAGTTGTCTCAGGGTCAGCCTTCTGTTCTGTGGAGCATCCACTGATCCCTGATTTTCAGTAAGGAAAAGCTACAAATGCTCTTTCTACAATAGCACAGCTAAACTGAAAAGCTGGGAAAGGTGATTTTTAATTCCATTTTCCTGAAGAAGGATTTTGCATTCATGCAAGAGATTATTATCAGCTTGTTTGTGCTTCTTAACTAGTTTGGGATTGAAAGTTATTTAATTTTTGAAAGAACAAGGCAGAATGAAGCAGCAGTCTTGGGACTCTGGTATATATCTCCTTCCGGATGAAGGAGTAAGTAAAAAAAATTGTTGCCCCATATTTGGTAGTATGTGATGATTTTTTTTTTTAAAATAATGAACAATAATGAAATACCCTTTGGAAGTATCATCACTAGCTATAGAGAAGACTAGACAAGTAGGTGCCTATTCTTCAGATGACTACTATTACGTAAAATAGATTAACACAATTCTTCCCCAGCTGTCTCCTTCAGCTGCTTATATGGCTCCATAGGTCTGGCACACATTGACAAGGAAAAATATGGGCAAACTCAAGACATAGCTTTTGTCTCTAGATAACTCACCTTGATTTGGAGGCACCATTATTCACAGCATCATTAAAAGTCTTCTGAGATGGTGATGTGCACAAGCAGCTCATTGCAACCTAGATCTGAAATAGGTACTATGTATATTTACTTGTACAGGTTTTGATTACAAAGTCATGATGTTAGCTAGGAAGCAGACTACGAAAACGTTAACATTTTCTAAAAAGTGATTGCTGGAAATACGTATTTCAGCCTTTTACAGCCTTGCACCTAATCCTTCTCTCATTTTTTGCCTGTTCTTTCCGAGTGATCTACCCTCAGTATACCCTCAGTAGTCAAAGATATTAAGGATATTGGATATTAAGTGAATATGAATTGATAGCAAACTACTATAGGAATAAAACTGAACATGATTACTGGCACTATGGTAGATACCAGAAGACATAGTCATTCACTGTCTTGAATACATTTTCTATTGGTATGCAGAAAATCAGGCATACAAGTCATTTAAGCCACTGTTAATGGAATTTGTGTAACTAATTAATTGTTCAGGATGCATGCTATGGAAAATTGACTTAACTGTGTTATGGATTGCCATGTTGGTCAGGAGTTTGAGTGACACTGGAGGTAACACTGTTTTTTCACATATCAGTCTGCTATCATCAGAATAACAGACTGTACAGAAATTTGCCAGAGCAATAATTACCTTTGCCGAGTAATTGCTTACTTGTAAGGAGGAATTTTGTAGCCATAGCCACTATATAACAGAGCATCCAGTATCAAGAAGTCTAGCTCCAGGCAACTGCTTTCTCCATAATACTATCCAGGAATGAGGACAGTGTGAGACAGAAAGAAGCAATTCGTTGTGTTGTAGATGATGTTGTAGCTTGTTTCATTTTTATACTTGATGCTTGAAATAAGCTGCTGAACCTCCTCTGTTGATGCAAACGAATAAGCAGAGGCTGGAGAGGTTAGTTTATTTATTCAACTTGTTGCCCAGCTGTCATTTCATTTGCCAGAACACCCACAGCTTTCTGCTATATGAAATTATTGATTGATGTTTGATAAGAAAAACCTCATGACAAGTGTTATTAACACTTTTTAGGATAAAATGTAGCTTCCATCCACTCCAGCCTGGTGCTCTACAGCATATCTTACTGTCCTCCTGCTAGTAATGACCACTGTCTTCAGTTCAGGAAGGGCTTTGGTCCACAGCCAGTTGGTGCTTTTTGGTTGACCTCCATGAAGGCTGGACATCACTACAGTGCAGCCAACGTGCTTCTGGCATTGTTGTCATAAGGAAGCCCTCAACCTAGCTAGCATTGGGAAGCGTAATTACTGCTGAATTGTGTAAGGCAAAGAGATAGGTACCAGGCACAGGAACACACTGAATAATGAAAGTCAGCCTGCTTGTCTTTGCTGGGAAGGTTTTCTGCTGGTGCTAGTGACTTGCTCAGATAATCAAAAGTACTTTTTAAATTTCTTCTAATGAATCATAATAATCTCATTCCATAATTAAAAACACTCAAGAAATGCACTCATTTTCCCTTTCTCTGAAGGAAATATCTGTGTCAGGACTTCAAAGTGTTAGAATCTTCATTAAGGAATTACTCTGTATGGGCAGGTCCTCATTTAATTATGTCTAACAGAACTCCAGCTCCGATACCGAAATAGATAAATACTTCAGAAAGAGAAGATGAAGCAGTGCATGCTACTGAATCATCTGGAGTGCAAGAGATCACATTTCTGAGAATAAAAGGAGACGTTTTTGTGCAGCACTGACAAAAATTGTCATTAACTGAATTTTTTGACCTCTCCTACCCAGAAAATCTTCCTTGTGGAAGTACAGACATCTTAGCTACTCAATAAGTTATTTTTTTTTGTCAGTCTATTTCCATTAAATGAACACAAGAAAGTAGTGATAAATCAGAGACTGAGTGCAATATTTGAAGCTAGTTTGGTTCTCCTAAATGGGCTGGCAGTTTTGCTGTGGGAGGAAATGCTTACAAATTAATCAAAGACTGTGAAAACCAATTTGAAATCTCTTTAATTTTCCTTTTCTTCTTTTTCCTTAGTGCTTTTTGTTGTTGTGGGTTTTTTGTTTGTTTGAGGGGAGAAGGTTGTTAATGAAGCTCCCATTCCAATCTACCACGACATTTGCAGTGCTTGGATTAGAAACAAATGAGAGGAAATAAGTGTGCGTAGGCTTTTTCCTTAGCAGTAAGTAGCCACCTTGCCCAGTTGGTGTGTGCATGCGTCAGCAAGGGCATCACATGCTGGGGCTGTTTCACAAATGACTTAGACACAGAAATAGCAGGCAGGTCAGTGAAGGACTTCTCCAGCGGCAGATCACTTAATCAGACTTTACAAGTCGGCTGCTGAACCAATCCTCCCCCTGCAGCCCCAGCAGTGCCTGCCTCCACAGACGCAGTCTTAGGGCAGGTTTATCAGGGAATTGAGCAACCCAGCCAACACATAACAAAGGTTACTGGTGTGGAGGAGAACCCTTGGAGATTACAAGGCTTTGGAGTTTGCGCAGCTGTGGTGTGCATGCCTTTCCATCATTCCTGTCTACTCTTCGATTTTGTGCATTGGTTTTATTTTTTCCCATGCAATATAGAAGTAGTTCAAGGTATTCCTTAGAAATGACTAAGCAGAGAGAGAAATGCGTCTCGTTTACCTCATTGGGGAAGATCATTACACTAGGAAATGTCATGGGAAGATAGACTGGATGCTTAAATCATCCACAAGGTCATCCATAGTTTGAAAGCGAGCTACCAGAAGCTTAAAATGTCTTGTTCTTTTAAGATACAGTTGAAAAACAGACAGACAGAGTGTGTGTGCTGTAATTTTGCACTTAGAAAAGCAATGTCACCATGTACAGTCATGCCATAGCTGATCATTGGTGTGATATCTTACTCAATTTGGTGGAATTCTGTATGCCTCTAGTGGTACGAAGGTATCCACATGCATTTGAAAATGGTCTGTGTACAATAACACCAAGAAAATTGGCAGTGCTCTTATCTTGGCCAGGCCAATAAAATGCAGTACATACAACAGAAGGAACAACTGGATTCACGTGGATTCAGAAATTTGTTTGCAGTGGCTTCACTAAGGGGAAATCCTGCCTGACCAATTTGATGGCCTTCTATGATGGGGCTACAGAACTGATGGACAGGGGTAGAGCAGTTGATGTCATCTACCTGGACTTGTGCAAA
>JBCJKH010018285.1:4057-16593 GCA_039877255.1 Loriculus beryllinus | reverse complement strand
ATCTGATTGGGATGAGGAAATAAACTATACCTATTTTATACTATCAGGTTTAATGAGACAAAAGAAATTTGCAGGACTAGAACTGTAATAAAGTTCATAAACCTGCTGGGCATAATCACAGTGAGTTACAAATGGATTAAGGACCAAATCAGTGGTCTGAAGCAAAATGAACATAATGTCTCACTTGAAAAAGATTACCAACAGCTTGACATTCAGTGTTTGTTATGAAAAAGCCTGAATGATCAGCAGTATCATTAATCTGATAGCTGTGGCACAAATCTATTTGGCGTTGTGTAAAAAACCAAATCTACATCAGATAATGAGAAAATTCTTGGAAGGCTATTTGAGTACTACAAAAATATTTTTTCCATAATGTATTTCCATTTGAGTGTACTTTTATGAAATAATAATAATTAAGGTCAGATATTTTGCTACACAATTGAAATTAGATCTCCTTTATGTAATTTTCAGAGTCAGATTCTGGGTATTAGTTTTCACCAGCTGCTAGGCAGAATAAGTACATTCTGACAAATGAAACAAACAAATACTGTACTTGGAGTTCTTTAAGTATGAAACAAACAGAGGGTTTACTGCATCAATGAACTGTTGTATCTGTATGCCATTTTATTTTATTTCTTTTATTTACACACACACACACATTTTGAGCAAGTGAACACTCCTTGCAGAAGGACTGTGTTCATGACTGTCACAAAACACTGGAAGTCAGCATGGTAATGAACCAATTTGTGTGGAAATGAACTCATTAATGCTAATGTTTTGCTGACTTCCAACTGATTCAGAAACTTCTTGAACAAAATTCAGAACTTTCTGAATAAAATTCGAAACAGAAGAAGAAGGGGAAGTTCATGAGTTTTGGAAGTGTTAAGTGAAGAAACAAACATATCTCTTCCTTATTCATATTCCAAATTCAGTGATCCACCTTATGTTCTGTTCATCCAGTCCCAGAATATGCTCTGGGGAACATTAGTTCATACAGAAGATCTCATAGTAAATTGTTGAAATTCCCATTAGGTGGAAAGGAAAGCACTGATTGTTTCTAATTTTTAATTCTTTCCTAACAAAACACTTATTTACTTTCAAATAAATAGGCTTTCCAACCTGAAGAAAACAGGACTTTTAAAGGAAATTCAGGAACAATTCTATAAGATACTGATTCTACTATAATACTTCAGATATATGCACTAATCTTTCCTTCATGGAAATGATGTTTTTACCAAGGCCATTTCTTGGCAGGGTTTATTAATATCAATAATTTCTACACCCAATGCACATACTTTAATTTCAACAAACCTTTTTCTTTAAAATAAAACCACGAAAACCTAGGAGACAGCTGAAGTCTGCATCAAAGGTAGTACATGAAGCTTTGTTATCTCAAAGGAGTATTGAGAGTTTTATCACTATGAGCTGCAGAAAGTTTAGAAAATTTCTGCTGGAAAGCGTATTGGAATGGCAGGAGTTCACAAGGTATGTGCAGTTCAGATAAACATCTCAACTCTTAGCTCAGAAAGATTAGGCTACAAATCTCGTTCTTGTGTGCTTAAATAAGGAAGTACAGAAGTGCATCGCATGAAGTGACAACCAGTTTATGAAGATCAGAATAATTTTATTAAGAATTATGGAGATAAATTCTCATAGAGTTTATTTTTAAAGACAGCTATTTATTAGATTATGTTAAAATGATACAGTGCCCAAGTAATACTTGATAATTTATAATTATTTCATCTACTTTAATTCCCACTTAGATCTCTAATTACCTTAATTAAACATTTAGGAAATAATTCTTCTTGATGATAAAAATTACTTCAGTCTAAATTGCACTAACATTTATTGTTATATTGTGATGGTCAATATAATTGTATTGCTTTGCTACTGAGCTACATACTTAGCAAAAAAAAAATGGATTTAACAAAAATATACATCTTTTATTTCCTAACCAATTATCAAGGTTTATAATAATAATTTTCTCAATGTGATGCGTATACAGTGGTGCTACCCTTTACACAAGCTACTCAATATTGTTTTCTGTTTTGTTGTTGCTTTTATTTATTTATTTTTTTTTATTTTGTTAAATTAAAACACCTTGAATGGGTCAAAAGCCTTTGGCTTCTTACCTCAAGTACAGTATATAGGAACATAATCACCTCTTAGCCTATTACCTAGCATTACTTTACAGTCCTTTATCTTTTTGCTAATGTAAAATATCACGAATTATTTTCCTTTTCAGTTCAGCTTGCTGAAGGTTTGAGTGAAGATAGAGTAGTTAGGGGAAGTAAATGGCAGTGGTATAATTATGTATAATTTCATGCATTTTGTTTTATATCTGCAGGTTAGATTTTAATGATTGATACTACACTGAGGTGTTGTACTGCTGAAAAGTCACTTCAGAAAAAAATTTGACCCTGCAGCATAGCTCAGAGATAACCAAGCTAATTTATGCAAATAGTACCATAAACTGGATAGAACAGCACATCTAAGGCTCTGTAAAAGATGTCGTTGTCATCGAATACTAACATACTTTCACTACCAAAGCAAGTTCATGTTAATCCAATGGAGGTATCTCATTACTGCTATGTTTTATTTACATACTTGAGAGATATTTGAATCCTATTTATCCCTATTCTTCCTCCTTACTTTAGGTTTGTAATCAAATGGCTGCTATATTTGCTATACCCATTGAGCCCATGACCTGCTCACAAGGCCACCATTCTTAACTGATGGCAGAACCAACAAGAAGCAGGTTGCAAATCACGTTAATTGTACTAATGAATTACAGAATGTCCTTGCTTCTGGACCTCCAAGGACTTTATCCTCGCACTTGCATTTCCCCATCCATTTCAACATGTAACAGAAGATGAGCAGAAGGAAAACATCTAGTTAGAAATGATCAGACCAGTGAGCACAGTTAGCATAGTGTTCTCTGCCCATCTTTTTTTTTTTTTCTCTCAAGGAGAGGGAGTTTTTGGAAACAGCAACAATGTGATAATTTTGGCAGCAAAAACGTTTCCCAGAGCAGAAAGTTATAAAGGATTGCTGGTATGCATAAAAGACTTCATTTGTGAGCAAATCAGCATCAAGAAATACTGTTTTCCCTAAAGATCTCCCATTGTAATTCAACCTGTCAATATCAGACGAATGCCTGACCACACCTTTATTCATGAAGCAAGTCAGGTAATGATCAGTAGCTTTAAGTTATTTAATTAAGTTCTTTTTATATGCTGTCTGTCATACAGCCTTTGCAGTACAGAGGGGTGAAAAAAAGATTTCATTTCTGGGAGACTCTGAAGACTATCACACTTCAATGGAAATTCACCTTCACATAGAGCAGTTGATCTACAGAAGCATATTTTGCACAGATGGAACATATTATAATATAAAATGTTATTTCAGTGATCACTTTCTCCCTCATGTAGGGAACCATGTTGAAGATAAGCTTCAAAAATACATACTTTAGCATTAAAACAGATACAGCAGTTTAGTCAGGTGGATGAAAGAGCTATAATCTTGTTAGGAGGAGTTATATCATAGATGGAATTTCTTTGAGTATTTGTCATCTTCATAAATCACCTGAGCATTCAATTCAATTTTGAAAAGCTTAAACTTGCTGACAAAACCGCATATAGGGGAAAAAATGTATAACCAAGGTTTAAGTAAGCAGTTCCCACCATAGGAGAAAAAAATGGATTATTATGTGCACCAGCTGACTAATGTCATAATAAAATAATATTGAGACATCTACAGAAGGAAAAAGAAAATTATTGATTATTTCACAAAAAGAAAAAAATTTGGATAAGGTTAAAGCAGAAGCACTATGTGCTATGCATGACCATTTTGCTCTGTAACTTCATTATGAAACACTGAAGCATTGATGCAATTTAAGCTCTTGTGCGGAAAATACTGATAAAGTTTTCCAAGGTTTGAATGCAAAAAAGTGAAAACTTTTTCTAAAGTTAGAATCCTCCAATTTATCAGAATTGTTAATACTGAATTACGTTAAAAACTCAATATGTAGATGTAAAGCTTGCTATTTTGCTTCTTGTTTCCCTCTTCCCCACAACACACACTCCCAGACAGTGTTGGTGGTGAATTGAATTCAATATTACAAAAAGTTTCCCAAGTTTGTGTGTGTATGGCTCTGCCTCAGGGTCCAGCCTCTTACACTGCACACAGAAGTATTCAAGGTAGCTAGTGAAGCTTTAGTTAGTTTCATCTGTCTGTGTAGAGATATTTTCAGGGTGTATTCAAAAGCCTGTTGTGTGGCGAAGGGAGAATGCAATGACCAACCAATGTATGATGCAGGTGAACCACAACTTTGTGACTGAAATTGAATTTGGAAATAGGATATAAGTAATTTTTGTGACTACTACTAACATACTAACTATGTTTATCTTAAAGCATTTCTCTACCTATATTTAAAGTAATTCAGAATATCTTTAAAATATTTCTGATCCTTTGGAACCAAATGTAAAATGACGTAACCAAATAACTAAAAAAAAACCCCAAAACCAAAAAGCCAATAGAAAGCCACTACCAACAAAACCCCACCAACTAATATATAAATAAACAAATCACACACACACAACTCACCCATCTCTGATGTTTACAGAAATATAGAAACAAAGTTAAATTTTGAAAATAGCCGGAAATTGCATTTCATCCACATACTGTGTGGCCTTCCGAAACTGCTCTGTAAGTGATTTGACAGGACAAAAAAAGCACCACTTTTTTACTGAACTATTCAATTAAATATTTTTGTTTCCACTTATAAAGGTCAATCATCATGCTTTGTTTTTTTGTTTTTTTTTTGTTTTTTTTGGTTTGTTTGTTTGTCTTTTTTTTTTTTTTTTTGTCAAAGCTGTCATTTTCTCTGCTTTGTATCTAAGTAATTTAAACTTGGCATATATAATTCTTGAATGACAGCCCTTAACACATTTGAAACTATGGATGATAGCGAACTATCATACTGCCTCTCTAAGGATTTTGGTACATGCAGAAGACAATTTGCAGCAATCCAGAGTATAAATTTATAGTGCACTCACTACTTATTGACTTCATCTGCACTCAGTGCTTTGTACCTATGGTTTATTATGTCATACTTCGCAAGTGGAGTAAATGGCATCATTAAAAACCCCTTGCAGTAGGAATCAGAATTTTTCAGACACATAGGCAGTCAGTATTGAGAGTGCTGCACATTTATGCTCTGGTTCATATTCATTAATTTTTCACTAGCTTGTCTGCACAGGTAAATCTTAGTATTTCAAATCAAATAAATATATAAAACATTTTAGGGTGACTGATGTTTTCACTTTTGATTACATTATGTATATACAATGAAGTTGATTTTACTTCCCCCACCATCAAACTAGAGTTTATCTAACAGTGTGGCATTACTCTTTTTTGCAAATGCACAAGCATTTCAACCTGCTTTTTCAGATAAAATCTTACTGCAACGAGCCAGAGAGCAAGGAAAGAGGGGTATAAATGATAGGCACAGAGCATCCAGCCCAAAACAGAGGGTGAAGAGTTTATCAAATTGTGACTCTTCCGAAAATCTGACTTTTATTTCCAAATAATTTTGAGTCCCATATCTTAACTGAAACTACCAGAGCTGAAGAATACTGTACTGTGGACACAAGGTCTTCAACAGAGGAAAACAACATGGACTGGGTTTGTGTGGAAAAGTTTTGGCAGTGGAGGCAGCTAAAGGGGTGGCTTCTGTGAGAAGCTGCTACGATCTTCCCCCATGTCTTATACAGCCAATGCCAGCCAGTTCCAAATGGACCTGCTGCTGGCTAAGGCTGAGCCCATCAGCCATGGTGATAGTACCTCTAGGATAACATGTTTAAGAAGGAGAAAAGGTTATTATTCAGGAGCAATTGCAGCTGGAGAGAGGAGTGAGAACATGTTAATGGAAGAGCTTTGAAAACACCAAGGTCAGTGAAGAAGGAGGGGGAGGGGGATGACCTGGGTGCCAGCGCAGAGATTCACCTGCAGCCCACGGTGAGGACTCTGATGAGGCAGGCTGTCCACCTGCAGCCCATGGTGGTCCATGATGGAGCAGATGTCCACCTGAAGCCCTGGAAAGACCTCACGCTGGAGCAGTAGGATGCTTAACAGAGCCTGTGACCCCATGCAAAGCATGTGCTGAATCAGGTTCCTGGCAGGACCTATGGCCCTGTGTAGAGAAGCCCATGTTGGAGCTGGTTTGCTGGCAGGACTTGCGATCTTGCGTGGGACCCAAGCTGGAACAGTCTGCTCCTGAAGGACTGCATCCTGTGGAAGGGATCCACTCTGGAGCAGTTTGTGAAGAATGTAACCTGTGGGAAGAAATCGTGTTGGAGAAGTTCATGAAGGACCGTATCCCATGGGAGGGATCCCATGTTGGAGCAGGGAAGACTGCAAAGACTTCTCTTCCTGAGGAAGAAGGAGTGGCAGAAACTGTGTGATGAGCTGACCACAATGCCCATTTCATGTCTCCTTGTGCTGCTGCAGGAGGAGGAGGTAGAGAAAATGGGAGTGAAGTTGAGCCCAGCAGAGGTGAGGTATGTGGGGAAGGTGTTTCTAAGATTTAGGTTTGTTTTCTTGTTACCCTACTCTGATTTGATTTGCAATAAATTAAGCCAGTTTCTCCAAGTCAAGCCTGTTTTGCCTGTGACGATAATAAGGAATGATCTCTTTCTGTCCTTATCTTGGTCCATGAGCCTTTCATTATATTTTGTCTCCTCTGCCCAGATGAGAAGGAGGACTGATAGAGTGACTTTGCTGGACACCTGGCATCCAGGCAGGGTCAACCCACCACACAACATTACTTTGAATATGTAATCCATGAGTTGTCCTTAGGAACACCAAGCCTGGAAGAAGTAGCGGTTGCAGTGGGCAGTATCCCAAACCAGGCAGTAACTCTCTGGGGTGGGAGGCAGACGAGACAGCCTCATCAGCTAAAAGACATTAAGACTTCTAATGAATCCATAGCATAGAAAACAATGCCATATAGATATGAAAAAGAAAATTAATATCATACAATGATATACAGTAGATGCTCAAAACCAAATGCAAATTAATCCATTAGAATAGAAATTCTTCTGTAAATTCACAGATGATGCTTTAAATGAAGCTTGAAATCTCTCCAAACAAGCCCTCTATATGAACGGGTATAAATCCATTCATATAGGAAGGGGGTTCAGGAACAGACCCTTATTTCTTTGTATTATAAAAATGATTTTAGTTTGTAAAAGATTATATAATTTTCTTTTAGCTTGATCTAAATAAGATTAAAATTCTGGCTATTCACTGCCATGGAACTAAGCTATTTCTTCTGAATTTTAGCTGCAGAAAAGTCCACCTCATCGTTTTCTCACAGCCATATATCTCTAAAGGTTATCATATATTATTTTTTGCATTATCTTATGTCAAGTACTGCTCTCAGTTCTGTTCAAAGAGTTGGAATCAAATGATTGAGCCTCTGTCTGTTTCCAGACTTGCTGAGATCACAGAGTGAGTATGGGTACAGAGAAAGGTTTATCTGTTATCAAGAGGTCTGGTAAGCCTATTTGGAAGTTTATGGTTAAACAGATATGTGAACTTCTTTGTTTTTTGAGAAAGGATCACTCTCCATCTGAGAAGTAACTGTTTATGTGATGAAATTGCCTGTGATTCAGTGTTTTGGCTTGCTATTTTGCAACTTAACATCATGCCTAAACTGAATTGTGGTCAAATATTCATCTACAGATTTTTGAAGAGACATTAGCCAAGTATATTAGCATGGAGATGACTAAATGGAGAATGTTCGTTACTAAAGGTAGGTTGAGAAGATGAGGTATGTTCTTATTGCTAAAATCACATCTGTGATAGAATGTAACTCATTTTCTGCGTAATAAAGCAAATGTTTTGTAAAGAAATCTAGGCATATGTTTATAATAGCAATGATACTTATCACTTATAGTGTTATGTACTTGTATGTAGCTCACCAAATGCTTGCTCTCACAACACAGTTGTGATGAAGATATACGTATTTTTCCATTTTAATGGAAGGGAGAATGAAACACAATATTCAGAAGTGTGTCATGAGTTTTAAGAAAAATTAACTGAAGTACTTCTAGTATTGCGTATATCCCCAGTGTCATTAAGGTAAAGTTACTAGTATTCTTTTAAATGAGAATGCTTTGATTGGTCTCTTCTGAAGATAGGTGTTTGAGCTTATTCGAAGCACTGTATTGAAAAAAAAAATACTATTTTCTTTACATAACTTATCAGAGAAGAACAAAATTACAAAACATTTGAAAATGTTACTCCAAAGATACAAAATAAATTGATGAACTTGTTGAAAGACACATTACTTAAAACTATTTTTAGCATCCTTTTTTAGTGAAAAGCAGTATATTTTGTGCTCTGAAAAGTTTAGGTTTCTTCCAGATGAGTCAGAGTATTGTAACTTTTGTTTCAAGATGAATGCAATGGGAATAATATATTATAGTCCACATATGATGTTTTTAAATGGCTAACACAACAGTAACTTCATATTTTCATTTGTAATTTTTACTTGTGTTATTGTTTCCTATCCTAAAACAATGGCCTATTTGCAGATCATCATGCCAGTTCATTCACCAGTGGGCATGCTCTTGGCTCTTCACAAACACAACTGGATGACCAGCAGCCTGCTAGCTGATCTTGTGAAACATAGCAAAGCTGGCACTGCAGGTAAGCACCAGATCCACTGTACATCCAAATCAACAATGGATGCAGAGTCCTGACAGAAAAGTCAGACCACAGAGAGAAGTTCAATAATGTGACTGAAAGACTGGGCACTAGCAGGACGTGCAATCAAGTACATAACAACAAGTTCAATCGGGGTTTTTGTAAGAATCTTACAACTAAATGTTAGGTTGATCCTTCTTTTTCTGGTTCTTTTCAGTGAACTCTACACACACAGTAGGTAGCAGCTGAGATATTTTCCTTGTCTTTGAGTACTGAGTGCCAGATTTCTATATATTTTATTTTAAATTAAAATTATATTTTTGTCTTGCTACATTTTGCCAACAGTAACTCCTCTGTCCAATTTCAGATTAAGGCAAAAAAAAAGGCAGCCACTACACTTTTGCAGATAGAGCTCAAGAGAATTTACATGTATTTCCCATTACTGTCAACTTCTATTATGTACAGAAGCAACAATAATCTCGGAGGCATAAAAAAGCAGAAAAATGCAGCAGCAAAATGTGCAGTGTGAAGGAGACACAGTAAGAGTAAGAGAGCTTTCGTATAATTCTTATTCCTTGTATAAGGTTATGCTTGTGTACTGGCATAAATTATCAATTATTTTTGAAAGTTAATTATCTTATGATGTTTTAAAACCCTCTGGTATTTTTTGATTTTAAGATTAGGAAGTTGGCAAGCTATATTTGTTTCTGACTTCATAAATAGGAGGTTATATTTTAGTGAAAAAAAGGGACCTTCTTATTCTTTAAATAGTTATTATTCACATTACTCAGGCTTGGTTGTGCTATTTGAAACATTAATTAATCATGAAATACAGTAGAAGAAAATATATCCCATTGAGAGAAATAATGCTAATATAAATCATAATAATTAATGACATTAAAGGAAGTTTATTTTCTCAGTTATGCTGAAGTCCACGTGCAGTAATGTCAATACAAAGTTTGAATAGAAATATCTTTTGTAGAAGTCAAAGATACACTGTTCCTTTTAGAAGGACTATAGAAGTTGAATAAAATCTATATATTTACCTCTATGAAGTATGATAAATATGGTTCTTTTAAAAAAAGGCAAAAAAAAAAAAAAACCAAAACCCGAAAAAAGACAAAGAAGCACAACCAACCACAAAAAAATAAAACCCCAACCTCATAAACAAAGAAAAACCAACCAAAAAACTAACCAGTAACAAAACAAAGCTTTAAAAAAAGAAGTCACACCAAAGCTATTGATAAATGAGGTGTCAAGAATACAGGTTTCTGAATCTGTCCTCTTGACTGAGCTTGGTAATCTTTTATCCATATCTGGTGATTTCTATCCCATAACTAGGCATAATATTTTCTTTAACAATTTGCCTTTTCTATCTCTAAGTGCATGTTTAGGAGGGAAGAAAGTTAACAAACCCCTCTTACAGATATTTTACTCTATGGATAAACTATTTCTAAATTAATTTAATTTTAATCTGTTAAAGCAGATGTGGCATATAGTGTCCTTCTAATTATCTCATGTTCATAAAATAGTTGGCTAAAGAATGAAATCTCTTCCCTCAAGAAAATTCTGAAATTTTATTTTATAAAATGACCCTGAATTCTTACCAAATTTTGAGTAAAAATATGTTTAAAATACTATGTTAAAACCATGATTTCATTAGATACTCATTTCAATACTGTTAAAGCATAAGCAAAATCTTAAAATTAGAAAAATGCTAAAATTTAAAAAATCTAAGAGAAAAGCTATGTTGCGATGTTTGTTTCAGATATTGTTTTTTCTTCACAGGATTTTTCCAAGTCTTTGACCCTCTTCTTTTTAGAACTGTAAGTGAGCTTGTATCTTGTTCTAATTTTGTCCTTTCTCTCTTTCTCTTTTCTTTCCTCCACAGTAATTTTCTTGGCCATGGCACTGTCCTGGGTTCAGCTGCAACAGTTATTTTCTTCTTCCTAGTAGCTGGTGCAATGCTGTGATTTCAGCTTTAGTCTGAAAACAATGCCGATAACACACCAATGTTTTAGTTGTTGCTAAGTGATGCTTGCCCCATCAGGGACTTCTTAGTGTCTCATGCTGTGCCAGCGAGGAGGGGCACAAGAAGGTGGGAGGAAGCAGGGACAGGACACCTGACCCAAACCAGCCAAAGGGGTATTCAATACTGCAGCACGTCATGCATAGAATATAAACTGGGGGTAGTCACTCAGAAGGCCCAGATCGCTGCCTCGGTCAGACAGTGTATCAGTCAGTGAGTGGCGAGCAACTGTATTGTACATCGCTTGGGTTTATTGCTTGGGGTTTTTTTTCGCCTTCCCTTTTTAGTTTTATATTCTCCCCCCTTGTTATTTCCCTTATCATTATTATCAGTAGTAGTTGTAGTAGTGGTTTTGTATGGTACCTTAGTTATTGGACTGTTCTTATCTCAACTCATGGGGTTCACATTCTCTCAATTCTCCTCCATATCCACATCTGCCTCAAGACTTTCCTGGGTTACTCTTACACTGGGATATTAAGCATGCAAGAGAGTTTACTTATCCATCAAGATTAATTTCCATGGACTGCCCCAATGACAACTGAAATTCCCTGCTGACACAGTATCAATCAGCTTATCTCTGTACAATATCCTGTCACATTCCAAATTCCAAATCAGGTTTTGTCTTATCCCCCAAATTTATATGAGAACTCTTGCCTTGAAGCATTTCAGCTTCACTACTGTATTTCACCAGTGCTACCACATTCTTCCGTCCTCTGGGCTGTGACTTTTGAGATACCTTTTTTACGTGAAAGCAGTGGCAAGTGAAATATGAACAATGGAAGAACTCACTGCCCAGCATGCTGGTGTTCCACAGTAACCCCCTTTCAAATGCAAGATATATCCTGAAGTCTCTGTTTGGTCTATACTGCTAATCTATACTGGACCAAAACAGGTAGAAGCAAAATTCTCTACAAAATGTAAATATTGTGGAAATGTCATCATCTTCTCAGCGAAGTGACTCCAGGCCATTTATTTCGCATATAGTTGGTCACTGGTTAAGTGCATATTTTAGACAACTGTTAAAATTGTGTGAAATCTTGAGTCTTTTCTGACTAATCTATATAGGCAGCCAGGGATGCTAACAGAAAAAAAAAAAAAAAAGGACAAAAGGACAACCAAAGCAACAACAAATCAATAACTCATTCCTTTTACTACATCTTCCTCTTCTCTACAAATTATGAACTGCACTTCTATGAGACACTGAGAATCACTTTTCATTTAGGTAAATGAACCAAGAGCTTCCTAGGTCCTTCTGAGATCGTGATCTCATGATATTTTGTATTTCTGAGTCATGATTTACTTCTTGAAATAACTTGCTGCTATTATTACATCAGTTTAGGTTTTGCTCTGAAATTATGTCACTAACAAAAATGAAATATAGACTACTTTTAAATTTTATTTTGCAAGAAACAAATGCAAATGAACAGTAATCTTTTCTTCTCTATTGAATTATAGTAAGGAAGATAACCTAAACAAGACCAAAAGAAAAAAATATTACTATAATATCATATTTTGATTTTTTTAAAGTAAACCTATGAAAAGAATACATTTTAACTGTGGTTTAAAAAATACCTTTTTCTTGTGTAAAGCTAATCTCAAGGGGATTTTCAATCGCCTTAGTAGAAATTCAACTAGTAATATGTGATTTTTTCACAAAATCCTCAAGATCTATCCATGAACAATTGGGTTTAATTTGTGAAATATCAGAGATTCTAAACTGAATCATGGCCATTATAGAATCATAGAATCATAGAATACTTAGGGTTGGAAAGGATCTTTTGTTCCTTCATCTTTT
>JBCJKH010018283.1:6803-17227 GCA_039877255.1 Loriculus beryllinus | reverse complement strand
GATTGTTGGAGGAAGTAAACGACCCTCAGAGACCATTACCACAATTTTATATGCATGCGGGGAGTTTTCTGGAAAATTATGTAATCCATATGTAACCTCATGAATATGTATGTATGCCCAGGGACTATATAAGGACGGCTTGTGTGGCAATACGGGAAACACGTTAGGAGGAGCTATCCCCCGTGTCTCCCGGTGCCACAATAAAGAATACCTGCTTGTCAGCTTCAAAACTTTGTTGGCAAGTTTATTCCTGGAGTTTTCTCTGAATCAGAAGACAATGCTATTATGTGTCTTTAACCTTCAGGGTCGTGTCTCAGGTCATCACAGCTAATGTCTGGCATTTGTTGTCCCCTTGGAAAGCTAGTATCTCACCTTCTGAGTGAGCTGATAGGGTAAACTGCATATGACTTAACACAGGTGAGAAATATAAGATGCTTCTATGTGTCCATTTCTATGTCAAATATCTAATAGTTCTTTAACATATTTAATTCAGAATTTTTCCTGATTCAGAGCCTGAGAAGTTGGGGTTTTTTTCAGAGTGCCGTCAGACATCAATTGAAAAGCAGAGACCTCTTTGTCAAAGTGAGGCATCAGAGCGATGAAAAATTTTGTCTGAAATATTGATATGTATGGCAATGTCCTCCTACCCCCCATAAGTCCAACCTTTACCTTCCCTTTTATTCTGCATTCATTTCAAAGCTTTCTTGTGCTTTGCGTTAATACCAGCTTTCCACAGAGGAGATACGTTTTTATTTTACATAGAACAGACCAGAAAAACATTTATGCTACAGCAATTCATCCCAGTCTGAGCTGAGAATGAGGCCCCACTGTGACATGTGCAGTACAAACACATACTGAGAGACAGTCTGTGAATTGCTTCAAAGAAATACAATAGACAAAAGACAGCAAGGGAGATGTGGTATTGTCAGCCTATTGTCAGCCCTGGTGTACTATAGTGGGCACAGACGCAGAGACTGGTGACTCCACAGAGGAAGTCTGATGCTGGAGACTAACTTTCTAGGATCATTCATTCTTAGTTTTCTTCTGTTTTCCCTATAACTCATAAATTATATAAGATATGCTCTTATGGTACATTTTAGACTCTCCTGCATCAGAAAAATCAATGTTCAAATATGCTTTTATGATACAGCTGAAATCTGGGAGATCTTGCAACTTTCTGGATTTGCGGGATAGCCTGAAGCCCTGGGTGCTCCAAGATGTATATATCTCATTGTAGTGTCCTTGTGTGAGCTCCAGATGCATTTTTGGTGTACATTATCATGATGCTTGAAGGTATCTTGTTACAGGAAGGGGAACATCATGTCACATGTCATGACAACAAAGACGGATCAGGCAAGGAGCAAAGAGAAGATGCCAAGCTCAGAAATGTGTGCCAGGATCTATCCACATGTCAAGTAATTATTTTAAAGTGTAGGCTTGCAAGCCTTGTGAGTCACTGCAGTGTTGGCTCTGATGTTGTTTCTACAAGTGATTCATGTGAATACATGACTAAGATATCTATAAATTTGACCTGAGGGAAGGTCCTTTAGAGCAGTTTGGTCACAGTAAAACCAAAAGGCAAAAAGCAAGCCCCTTAGTACTGTAGACTTAGTACTGGGGACTGAATGTGTTGAATACTGTATTTTAACCGCAAAAATCCTACTGCAGCTTTTTCTTTATGTGCGCTTTTCTATTTTGATACCACATGGCTATTTAAAATAAAATGCTATTTTAAGCTACTTGTGTTTTATTGCCTTCAAATTTTCATGTTCCAGTACACATAGCACCAAATTCATTACAAAATTTGCCTGGGAAAAAAAAAAAAAAAAAAAAAGGAGTTTGTACATCTGTGTTGGAAACACCGAGGGGTTTTGGAATGTGGAAGAGACAGGGGGAATTTGTAGAGAAATGAAGATAAGCAGATCTAAAGAAAAAAAAAGAAAAGGATCTTCTAGGTACTATTTCATGTAGGATAAAATGAACTTGAGCCCAACTTTCCACTTTTCGGAACTAGATTGTGTGCAGGAAATTGATCTTCCAAAGGAACATTTTTTTTCTGTTTTTATGACCTTGTTACTCTTATAAGAGAGACCACAAGAAAGAGATGGACTCTAAAGTAGTCATTCTTCTTGAGTGAAATTATTTCCTTGAGTCATCTTCTGCTGCTGCACTTCTCAATACTGTCTCTTGCAGTGTTGCCTGAATATGCAGCAATATTATATAGTATATATGGGCAATATGTGGAATGAAGTCGCATTTCATGCCAATGTTTTGTCCTTTTAAAGTATACATTGCTTTCCAGTGCAACAACACTCTAATAATAGTTAGTGACTGAGCAATCAGATTTTAGTATTGCAAGTATCAGAACAAGGTGTAATGAAACATCGTGAAATATTAAATTAATATCATATAATACTGTATTGGTATAACTTTCATGTCAGATGATTTCTGCTAAGACAAACTTTTTTTTAACAGTTTGCATCATGTTTCAAAATGTGAAATATGATTGTTAAAGCACCACTTTTAAGAGTACAGTTGTACTGATAAGGAGTCCATAATTTAAAAGGACAGAACATTGTTATGGAAGATGTGACTTCATTCTATATATTGCACGTATGGTACTTCCAGAGCATGGCAGCAGGCATACTCCTGCCCTGTGACATCAATATAACCTGTCTGCTAGTTTCACAGCACCTCATGATATGGTTAAATTATTTCGTTCCAGTGTTGCTGTTCATTAAAAAAATAAAATGTAGAGTTGTGGGAAGGCTGGAAAAATTTTCATGTGTAGCATGTAATCAACAACAGTCCCTTAGGAGTATGTAATAAATTGCTGCAACATTAGGAAACCAAATCTCCTTGAGAGAAAACATATTACAAGGACAGATGCTAAGAGCAGCTAAGAGCATTCTACCCTATCTATATGCTGCTATTAAAAATATGTGTGAAAACACAGATATACACAAGAGTTTATCTTACCTTGTCATTGTTACCAGACCTATTATTTGCAGGCCTGTATATCATATTTTTATGTCTGTCACGCTAGTTTTAAATAGCTCTAATCCCCAGTCCAATTAAAGGTGTCACCTCAAAGTGGATCATTTTATTTCCTTGGAGAAAAGATGCAGACTATTATTCAGTTTAGTAGAGCAACCACTGCCAAAATGACCTTCCTTTTATCTCACATACTTTCATCTTATCTCCTTCCTTTTCTATGGCATGCAACCTTCAGATGTGCACCTGGCAGGTCAGATCAAATCCAAGTTTGTGCTAGAGATGCATTTCTTCACATTGAAACTTGCAAATTCATTTTTAACTCACACATGCAATATCTTAATTAAAGCAGATCAAGACATTTTCTGGTATTTTTTTATAAAACAAAATAATGTTCAATCCAAGTATATATTTTTGGTTTTTTTTCTGTAATTTTTTTTTTTTAAAACATCTCTATGGTACCTTGTACTCTTTTAAAATAAGATGTTCTAAAACCAGACAGAATATTGTTTGTTTGGAATTATCACATATATTAGACACAGTCCATTCAGCTGAGCTTTTGTTGTTTAATGCTGTCTTTCCATAACACAGTCTTCATCTAAACTCACTATTCACCTTCATTCTAGCAGTCTGCCAAGTGATGTATAGATTTTTTTTTCCCTTGCATCCAATGCCACAGATGTGCTTTGATAAGAAAAAAATTATCTTTGCAGTGTACTGTGAAACTTCCATGTATTGAACTTAGTGGCTTCCTTGGTGGAAGATTTTATAGCTTCCTAATTTAGTGCTCATTATTCAATTGTAGCAAAGCAATCTAAATCAGCTGATAACCAACTCTGAGGTATAAGAAACCAATTCTGTGTAACATCCTGAGGGCATGGGATTTATCTAAACTGTCTTTTCTGCAGTATTTCATTCTGAAGCATTCTAAAAAAAACAGGTTTCAAGGCCCCAGTATTCTGATGGACTGTGTTACAGATACTGTAAAATAGTGAGATATCTTAAATCTTTTTCCTGTATATGGACTGAAGAGAAGACTAAGATACAAGTCCCTTCTCTGAAATGTTCTTACAGTATTCAGGCCCTGTTGTGCTCTTAGGGTACGTGAATTCTTTTTCTCTGTGAAATTCAGAAAGAAGAGAAAAGCAAGAAAAAGCAAATTCATGGCTCTTCCTCCTGACTGTGGTGCATTCTGTGGGAAATTCCAAAACAAACCAGAACTCTTTCTGCAACTTTTCTGGGTGATGCAGCCATTCATTGCCTCTGGTAATGAACATCTTATAGGTCTACATTATCTCCAGAGTATTTTTTTTTTTAAAGAAAATCCTTCATGAAGATAAGGACATTCTTCAAACGTAAGGCTGCTGAGAATGGGCTTCCTTTCAGAAAGATGGATTTCTATATGTTAATTAAAACATGTTTTAAAAGTTATTAAGTAGTTTTGTCTGTATTTGTCTTCATCTTGCCTTACCAGAATAAGAACCTTTAAAAAAGTGGCTAGATTATTGATATAACCACCTCTCCACTGTAAATTACATGGCAATATTAAATATCTAGTCTTTTTAAAAATTCAAACACTGACATTTTATTTAAGACTACACGATTTTGTGTACAAAGTGTTGTACCTTGGTCTTTTAAGATTAAAATTTTTATTTACCTGAGTTGCTCGTAATCTTCAGTTGCAGTTTGTTGCACCAGACTTTTGTTTTGTTATTATGTCAAAGAAGATATAACATTTTTCCATTTTCTTCTTTCCAAAGGCAACTTATTGTTGGCAACTTATTGTTGCCTTTATACTACTTTTCTCATTTTAATATTTTTGTTTATGTCTTTATTAAGTCACAAATTGCGGTGGTTAAATTTGACCTCAAGTGACACTTTTTCATTATGAAATGATACAAATAAGATTCATACATGCAGCAACGCACTGTACTAGGTGCATTCACTCAACTGGATAACATTAGCCAAGGAACTAATTTGAAAGACACAGACAAGAATGAAAACAGGTGCTAACCTGGCAATTCCAAATTAAGAAATAAAAGCTTTTCCCTGTCTTCAATGTTTTTCAGTAGTGTTTGGATATTAAATCCTATCACAGGAATCATTACCATTCTTACAGAAAAATATTTTGGAAAGTGAAAATTCTCTTCTGCAACTCAATTTAAATTTATTTTATGCTCTGACACATAGATATTCCAGTTTTCTCATTTTGGGTCCATAACTTGGGTGGATGAAAGTGCCTGCTTATCTTCAGCTCAAGTTCATGTCAGGTGTTTCACTGTCAGCAACTCATGGGTAGGATCAGGTCTTCTGTTTCTGTGATTTTCAGCTTAAAGCATATAACCATTATGTTTGAAAAGAAATCTTACTGTTGTGTTAGCCAAAACAGAAACAAGAGCAAATTTCACTTTCCATAACACAATGTCAAATTTATAACCACAACTTTGCTTGCTGCTTTGCCTCTTCCCACTGCCATGTGGGAGCTACAGTGTCCTATATGGACACCTGTATTCAGTAAAATCAGTATTTCTTTATTTCCTCTACTAATTTTGTCTTTGAAAAATTAGAAGATTCAATCCGAACGTGATCATAAGGTGGAATAATGCAGGCACAGATACCACCTTTCAGAGCATGTGAGAGTCACAATGCTCAGTCTAAACTGTGAGAAAGACTGCCCTTTGCTGCCTGGAATAGAAGATCATATTTTCACTTCATTTGAGAAAGAGGCTGCTGGAATCAAGAACTTGGACTAAATTAATGACTATGTCAGTCTTTTCCTCAAAGTAGATATACTAGACCACAGATACCATACACAAACTGCTTCCAAGGATCAACAATTGTTCCTTATACCTTATGGTCCTACTACAGAAATATGCATTATGAGGTACAGCATATATATACAATTGTTCCTTACATATTATGGTCCCACTACAGAAATATGCATGATGAGGTAGAGCATATATATGGCTTTACACCCCAATTCCTATAAAGCAAAATATCTTGTGCTTCTAGGATTGTTTCAACAACCCTCCTATATACATTTTTCAACACCTACCTATTCCCACAGAGCAAAATGTATTGTGGCACCAGAAGACTTTTAATAACCTTCCTATACAAAAACTGCAGCAAGAGCTGGCCATCTAGTGGAGTAAAAATTGCTGCATGCAGTGGGCTCTGGCCAAGCAAACACAATGAATGAGTATATGGTACTGCAAGTTTTTAAGGCTGATGTGTCAATGCAGTGAGAACATATTAGTAATAATCACTTGAGTCTTTTGAAGCTGCAGAGCCTCAAATTAATTCATGCAGCAGCTCACTTGGTAGCTTACTCCACAGACAATCAAGCCTCTTTCTCAGACTTTTTTTTCCTCTTGCTTTTCTCTTTATCTCTTGAAATTGAATGTTTTACCGTTCCACTGCTATATACAACATGGAAACAGATTATTGCCATAGCAATTCCTGTGCTCCTTGTTGATTTTAAATTTTCAGTCAGTATTTTTCTTTGAACTCAACCAGTAAAAACTTCACTAATTACAGAAAATGTATTGATTAATTCAGGTTTAATTTTAAAATTCAAATTATTTTTAAATGTTACACTCAGCAGTACTATAACAGTTTATAATGGAAATCTCTAGACTTTTGATGTTTCTTGGCATGATTTGACTTTCAGGAAAAGGAACAACGGTTTGTTTCATGTTAATGAAAGAAACCTTAAAATCTGGAAAGAACATCTGGAACTTGAAAAGATTTGCAATGAACAGAATAAAACAAAAATAGTAATAGTGTTCCCATCCGCAGTGTATAGAAAAGTGCTGCAGTAAATAAGACATTGTTCTGACCACTAGTGCAGACTGAAAGCAAACTATTTATACATTATTCTAGCTGAAGAATATATGCCGTGTTTAAAACGAGACATAGAAGTGTAGTTTATTTAACTCACATGCCAAATGACTCTTTTCTACTATGAACAATACTGTTAGGAGAGGATTCAATGGTATTTTGGTTCAAGGAATAGAAATTTGAAATATAAATGTAATTTTGCTTTATGATTATTAAGTGGCTTGGTTCTTTGAGAAATATGGAAGAAATTGCAAGCAATTCTGTCTAACTGATTAACTGAATCTCATTTAAAAACAATCAAGCAACAATTGGTTTCATATTCAGTAACAAAATTTTGAGTCCAGAGAAAAGAGACAGGTATTTTCATTAATTATTTATAACCTTGACCATATGTAGGAGCTCCTTCAAGTGTGAAAATTATTTCTGGCATACTACATAGTTAAATCCCTATAAAACTCAGTCTTACAGAAAGTTTTAATGAATTATATTAAACTCTAAGGACAAACCTCCCAACTTCATGAAAGAGAAAACCAACTGTCATTTTCAACATATTCTTTTACAAATCCTCTGTATATACCTTCTACTGCCTTGTGAAATACAATGTAAAATACAATGTAAAATTAAACATTAGCACAATTACTTTGTTTTTACTAACTGCCAGCATCATGACCTTTAGTAAAAACTGAAGCATTGGCTCTTTAATCTGTATCTGAAAAGAGAAGTGCCCATAAAAGAAAATTTAAAATAGTATTTATACCTCCATTAACTCAGTCTAATTTCTCTTTCCATAATAAAATTTGCCCTTAGCTATCAATAGCAGAGCTCAAACACTGATCTGAAGGAGTTGTTTGGAAAGAGTTACATTTTGTTCCAATTCCCCCTTTTCGTTTCTTTGGCGCCCAGAATATCATTAGCACATAAATCTGTGATTTTTGCTTTATTTTTATCTTCCATTAAACATAAAAATTTTTGTACTTGATATTGGTTTTCTTATTCCATTCACCTTCTGCTGAAATGTCTGGTTTTACAGCCTGAACAATAATTCACGTTTCTCCATTGCATTACTCAGATATTCATTCTCCATTGCATTACCCACTACTCATTTCATGCTTACCTGTTAGCAGTTCTGTACCAAAAAATTCAGTACCTTGTTTGGATTAGGTATACTGCTATAATGAGAAGTACCTGAATATTATTCTATCAATACTTGTGTTTCCTTTCTTCTCATTATGTCTCATCACCACTGAGATTTCTTTCCTGTATCCATTCTTATATCTATCAGATTTTATTTTTTTTAAGCAGGTTTAGAAAGTAAACCAGTGTCAGTTGAACTTTCCCCTCACTTCTCAGTTTAAAGCTTTTCTAATTAGCTGTAAAAACCTTGATGTAAGAAGAAAATCTATCCATATATTCAGATGTAATCCAGCCCTTGAAAATGTTCTCTTTCTGCAAATGCATTCTATTCCCAAGCCTGCCTTTAGCACTGATCTTTGAGCCATCTATTGACGATCATTATGTCATGATATGTCCAATCTCTCTCTGTAGTGACTAGAAAAAAATTTAGGGCAGTCACTAAAATGGGACATATTTACCTTAAAACTAAGTAATTAGATTCTTAAGTTAGAGATGTATTGGAAAATCAAGCTGTTATGAAAGTTTAGTACAGCTCCTGGTAAAACAGGCAAACTCATTGCTAGTAAAATTTATTATCATAAAATGATAGCATCATAGAATACCAGGTTGAAGGGTCATCTAGTCCAACCTTTCTTGGCAAAAGCACAGTCTAGGCAGTACTCTGTCCAGTCAATCTCAAGTGGTGGGGAATCCAAACACTTCCTTGGAAAGATTATTCCAATGGCTGCTTGTTCTCATTGTGAAAATTTTAAGTCATATCCTTCCAGGGAGTAACCTGTACACATTATCCCTCGTCTTTTCCATGTGACTCCTTGTAAAAAGGAACATGGTGGTAAGGTCTTCCCTAAACCTTCTTTTCTATAGGCTGAACAAGCCCTGTTCTGTCAGCCTTTCCTCATACAGCAAGTTTCACAGTCCTTTGGTCATCTTTGTGGCCATTTTCTGTACCCTCTCCAGCCTGCTGGTATCTTTTTCATGTAGCACCACATCTTTTTATTAACAGATAAACTCACAAGTTTATTTGTTAAAAGAAGTGTATCCTTCAGAAAACAAGAAAGGTATGCTTTGATTAATCATTTTAGCTCATCTTTGCTTTTTATACCTCTGTTCACTTGCATTCTATTATTGCCACTTTAGATAGCAACCAAAGATTGTCCCAAAACCTTATAGTTGTTATTTTGGAAGATGTGATTATATTAAATTTTGGTAGGTGAAAAATAATGTTAATTTGGGTTGCGTTTCTTGTGTTTTTTAAAAATTCAGTTCCTGCTGAAGTCTTTCATGTTGTATCATCTCTACTAAAATGCTCGTTTACATTATGTCCAAGAAACATAGGACAAAATTTTGAAGTACTGCAGTGACTATATAATTTTTCTTAGTGGAGTGTTTTCTAATTATGAGACGACCACCCAAGTGAAAAATGCATGTTTCTTTTCAACTAGCAGATCACAAAGCAAAGCATGATATGTAGAAAAAAGAGGGCACAAGAGCCATAACAGCTGTCTTGTTCTGAAAGGAAAGAGGAAAGGTTCTCTAAGTGCCACCAAAAGGCAAAGAAGAATTGATGCAAAGCAAGGGAGAGTAAAGTACCCTTTGCAGTTCCAGATACAGATAAAATATAGATAAAAAAATAGATAAATTGATAAATTGACAGAAGTACGTGCTAAATGCAGGATTCACCGACTAAGCCCACAATGCTTGTGGTCAGAAGAATAGCTTTCTTAAAAACTCATTCATTTCAAATTTATTCTAGTGTCATTCCACTAATTTCAATAAAGCAATTTTCAACCAGCAATCAACTATAATCACTTTATGTTAATATAAATTGGACTAGCTAGCTTTCAGAATCTCTGTTTCTAGGAAGGACTAAACCACTTCTGTTTTCTTTCCTTATGTGTCCTTTCAAATTGCACTCATATCTGACAAATGAGACGAGAAATCAATAGTATGTAATATATACTGTATATGAACTGTAAAGTTCTCAAAATAGCTGTGCTTGTTTCAGAATAGGTATTCAGTATTAAGTATGCAATTATTTGGCACTGTTACAATTAGCCATCTTTGATTGAAAACTTGGTTCTGCAATAGAGAGACAGACCATATGGGATGAATCTGTACACCGGAGTTATTTTAAAGTTGTCTCACATAACACAGTCATATAGAAATCATGTTTTATTTTGACCTTTCCCACCATATTTAGGAAAATATGAATGGAGCAATATTGAAAGCTGAGAAGGTTCAACTCCTACAGATATAAAGATTGCATACTGTGAATGTTCCTTATGATGCACAAATTCCCATACCTACATCCTTAAGGAGATTTTAGTATCAAAACAGCAGTTTGAGTTTCTAAGGTTTTCATAAGGGTTCTTACCTCTGCATTGGCATGCGGATGAGTGGCTGTTTATGGCATCTCTTACTAAGGCCAAAGAGCTTGTGAACAGTTTGCTGTGCCT